>DF362087.1:26595-40516 GCA_000787875.1 Solanum virginianum
TCCAAAAGTCATAACACTTCCTCAACATAGACACATGAAAGACTGGATGAACCAATTCCATTTCACTAGGCAAATCCAACTCGTAGGCCATCTTAACAACCCTTCTCATCACCCTATAAGGATCCACATATCTAGGGCTTAACTTTCCCTTCTTACCAAAATGGACTACACCCTTCAAGGGCGACACCTTCAAATAAACCTAATCACCAACCTTGAATTCAAGATCCCTTCTCCTCACATCGGCTAAGACTTTTGGTGACATTGGGCTATTTTCGACCATTCTCTAATCTTCCTTACCTTCACAAGAGCCTCGATAACAAGATTTGATCCTAACAAAGCCACCTTTCCCACCTCAAACCACCCAACCAGTGATCTACAATGTCTACCATAGCGAGCTTCAAAAAGAGCCACACCGATGCTAGAATGATAGCTATTGTTGTATGCAAACTCAATTAATAGAAAATAATCATCCTAACTACCCTTAAGTTCCAAAAAACAAGCCCCAAGAATCTCCTCAAGTGTTTGGATATTTCTTTTGGCTTGGCCATCCGTTTGAGGGTGAAAGGCCGTACTGAGTTTTACCTTGGTTCCAACACCTCTTTGGAAGGACCTTCAAAAGTATGAAGTGAATTGTACACCACAATCCGATATAATTGATAAAGGAACCCCATCCAACCTCACCATATCATGAATATACAACCTAGCATAACCTTCAGCCCTAATTGAGCTCCACGATCTGATATGATGGACAAAGGAACCCCATGTAATCTCACTAAGTCATGAATGTACAACCTAGCATAACCTTCAGCCCTATATGTAGTCTTAACCGGTAGAAAGTGAGCCAATTTTGTCATCCTATCAACCACAACCCATATGGAATCAAAAGTATTCCTAGTCTTGGCAAACCAACCACAAAATCCATATTAATCTCTTCTCACTTCGAAGTAGGAATCTCTATGTCTTGGGTTAGGCCATCTGACCTTTGATGTTCGGCTTTGGTTGTTGGTAACTATGGCAACCAGACACAAATTTTGAAATGTCTTTCTTCATGCCTCCCCACCAATACACCTCTCTCAATTCCCTATACATCTTAGTAGAACTAGGGAGAATAGAATAAGAAGAACCATGAACCTCATCAAGAATCTTTTCCTTTAAGCTATCAACATAATGCACACACAACCTACCTTGGTACCTAAGGGCACCATCTCTCCCTTAGGAGAAAACCTTTACTATGTTATTTTTCTCCAAGGCCTTCAATTCTAACAAGGTAGGGTCAAGATTTTGCTTAGCTTTCACCTCCTCAACCAATGAAGATTTAGAACCATCAACAACAACACCCCTATTATTTACTCCTTCTAACCTGACCTCCAATCTAGCCAACGTATGAACCTTCCTAGCCACCCCTATGCCACCATTATCAACATGAGCTAGGCTACCCATGGACACCCAACTCAAAGCATCCACCATAATATTAGCCTTACCAGGATGATAATGCACTCTCATATCATAGTCCTTAAGAAGTTCTAGCCACATTCTTTGTCTCAAGTTGAGATCTTTCTCAGTGAAGACATATTGGAGGCTGTTATGATTGGTGAACATATCAACATGCACCCTATATAAGTAGTGATGCCAAATCTTTAATGTAAATACAACGTTGGCTAACTCAAGATCATGGGTAGGATAATTCTTTTTATGTACTTTGAGTTGTCTAGAAGCATAGGCTAGGACCTTACCATTTTGCATGAACATATAATCTAAACCAACTTGGGAAGCATCACAATACATAATGAATCTGTCTAGCCCTTCCGATAGTGACAATATAGGAGCGAACACAAGCTTATCTTTCATTGTTTGGAAACTCTTTTCACACTCATCGGACTATAAAAATTTGGCTTTCTTTTGAGTAAACATTGTCGTGGGAGAAGCAATTGAAGAGAAACCATTTACTAATCTCTGATAGTAACTCGCAAAGCCCAAGAAGCGCCTAATATCCGATGGGGTCAATGGTCTAGGCTAATTTCTAATCACATCCATCTTTTTAGGATCCACCTTAATACCATCCACCGACACCATATGACCTAGGAAGGAAAATTCTTTCAACAAAAATTCACACTTATTATATTTAGTATACAATTTCTCTTCTCTCAATCTTTGCAACATAACCCTCAAATAAGCGCTATGCTCCTCCTTACCACGAGAATAGATCATAATATCATCAATTAATTCCACAACAAATGAATTAAGGTAGGGTTTGGTGTATTGGTCAATCCAAAAGTCATAACCACAAATTCATAATGCCCATACCTAGTCCGGAAGGCCGTCTAGGGAATGTCCCACACTCTCTCCTTCACTTGAGGATACCCAAATAGAAGATCAATCTTAGAGAAGTGGCTAACCCCTTGCAATTAGTCAAAAAGGATACCTATTCTTGATGGTGACCTTATTGAGTTGCCGGTAGTCAATACATATTCTAAAAGAGATCATCAATCCTTGGGGGAGGGGACTTATTCTTGATAGTGACCCTATTAAGTTGTCAGTAGTCAATAAACATTCTAAGGGACCTATCTTTCTTCTTCACAAACAACACCGATGCACCCCAAGGTGATTGGCTAGGCCTAATAGAACCCTTCTCCAATAAGTTCCTCAATTGTTCCTTTAACTCCTTTAACTCCACCGGGGTCATACGGTAAGTGGGAATAGAAATAGGTTAAGTATCAGAGAGGAGGTCTGTACCAAAATCTATTTCCTTTTTGGGAGAAACACCGGGAAGGTCATTTGGAAAGATATCAAGAAACTCATTTATAACTGGAATCGACTCTATGGAAGGACTATGGACTCTATATCCCTACCCTCACAAGATGGTAAAGACACCCCTTAGAGATCAACTTACGGGCTTTAATACAATAAATGAACCTACCCTTGACTACCACATCATAACTCTCCCACTTAAGGACGGGTTCATTTGGGAATTGGAATTTGACCCTACGGGTTCTACAATCTATAGAGGCATAGTATGCATGCAACTAATCCATCCCAAGAATGACATCAAAATCAATGATGTTCCAACTCAACAAGATCACAAGGTAATACTTTATGCAAGATACAAATGGGATAATTTCTATAGACCTTTCTAGCAATAATAAATGCACCAATAGGAGTAGACACCTCATATGATTTATGCAACAATTCGGGCTCAACATGGAACTTTTAGTGCAATAAAAGGGGTAACAAAAGAAAGAGTGACATCCAGATCAATCAATGCACATACATAAAAATCAAAGATTTTCAATATACTAGTAACAACATTGGGTACCTCATCAACCCATTGCATCCCATGCAAAGCATAAAACCATCTATGAATTGAGGCACCATCTTGTCAGCCATCTCTTCCCAAAGAAACCATATTAGCACCTTATGGATGAACCTCCTTACCCTTGTTGCGATCACGAGGGTAATCAACCTTTTTATGACCCATGTCTCCACAACCATAACATGCATTAGTGTCCTTCAAGCATGGACCCTTATGACCCTTATCGTATCTTGGGCACACATCATTATGAACTATAAAAACAACACCATGGGTCCTTGGGAAGTCATTGAAAAATCCTTTATTAGAAGGACGAGAAGACCTTTGGCCTTGGTGGAACTGACCACCCCTTCGATTTTGGAACTTTCCCTCAAATTGGGCCCTCTTAGCCTCATGAATCCTCCTCTTCCTCAACTTTTCCTCCTCTATTTGTTCAGGATAGGTCATAAAATAGGACAAGTCCATGTCACTAATCAACATGGAAGACTGACACTCCTCACTCACTAAGTCAGAAAGACCAATCACAAATTTATTCATTCTAGACCTTGAGTCGGCCACCACATGTGGAGCATATTTTGAAAGTTGGTTGAACTTGAGGGCATACTCTCTCACACTCACAGAACCTTGTCTCAAATTTAAAAATTCCACCAATTTGGCTTTCCTAAGCTCAAGATGGAAAAATCAATTAAGTAAAGCCACCTTAAACTCTTCCTAAAGCACCACATAGTTGACTCCCTTCTCTTCTTTCCATTGATTATACCATATTTATGCTACCCCTTTGAGTTGGTAGGCTGCCAACTCTGTCTTATCCTCTAACCTCACACCCATGATAGCTAAAATCTTGTAAACCTCATCAATGAAATCTTGAGGGTCCTCATCACCCTTGACCCATGAAATTCTAGGGGATTCATCCTCAATAAGTCTCTCACTCGAGATGCTGATGTAGGAGCATGAGGAGCTTGGGCCCCTTGGTTTGATTGATTAGCCATAACTTGTGCAAGCAAAGTGAGAGTATCCTGAAGCTCTTCATTAGTCGGTTGCTCCTTGGGCATGCGGGCTCTTTTTTCTCTCGTGTTAAGCATTATCTAGCACAGCAAAGGGCATTGTTTAGGGGGGAAAACCTTACCTCAACTTCTATAGCATGACATAGAGTAAGAAGAAGGGAAACATTTTCTAAACGCCTCATAGCCTCTTGCTGATAGTTGTGGTACACAACACAACCATGAATAAGACTCTAATCAATATGGTATGTTAGACTCCGAGGATCTAACAACCTATTACTCTATTACCAAGTTTGTCACAACCTAAGCCTATGACCTAGATGTGACATAACGCATGGGGAACCCGAAGGGACCCCAAGCAAGCTCTTATCATATCATTACACATCCTTGGTCGTGAAAGCAATAGATTACAACAACAGTAGAGTAAAAATAGGGACAACGTGGCTAAGGGACAATTTCCATATCATAAACATCAAGAGACAAGAGACAGTCAAAGCTCATAGGATAATACAAACCATATCCAACAACACCACCTAAGACTTAGATACTTATCGAGGGCAAGGACAAGCCCCGAGCTCACCCTCATAGTCAATTTATACATAGAAGGAGATAGTCCTGAAAGATAGAAGGAAATCATAAATATCATCTCTGAAATGGAGGAATCACCAAAGAGCTTGAGAGAAGTCGTACCAGCCACGTAGAGAAGGATGATCAAGTAAGGCTCGGGTTCCTCCATGGTGTCATCATGTTGGCATAGAGTATGCGTTAGTATATTTGAATGTACTCAGTATGTAGGATGCAATGCAACAAGAGATAAGTAATATAATTAAAATGCTTAAGCATAGGCAATGATTAGCATATAATAATATAACATGCATGTGAGATGCTATGTTGTAAATCATGCTTATATAGGACATAATTAATGTGCAAGAAGAGACCACTATCATGCTGGTGGATCATCACACCCTACTACCCTTAGTGATTAAGGTACTAACCTCATTAATTGGTTGGTAGATTGTCACACCTTATCACCCTTGGTGACCGAGGTACAAACCCTCCGATATGGTTATCAAGGTGCAAACCCCCCGATATGGTTGGTGGATCATCACACCGTATCACCCTTGGTGACCAAAGTACGAACCCCCCAACATGGTTATCAAGGTATAAATCTCTTGATATGGTTATCAAGGTATAAACACCCCAATATGGTTACCCGGCGCGTAACCCCCGAGTAGGGCATAGTCACATTCTAATATTATTTAGGAGAAAACCATATACTTTATTTCATGATCATATAGTCATTCAACTAATAAGATATGCATTGGACCTTCAATTCCTCAAGAAATCATAATCCAGACATTTTATCAAACACTTGGCGGGTGTGTAGTTCTAGTGTGAAACCATACAATGCAAGAGTAAAATCATACTAGAAAATTCAATGTAAAACCATCAATATATACTTTGTAGCACCCTCAAGCAATATACATCAAAACCCTTCATCAAATCTCACAACAGATCTTGGTTTCATAGCTCAAAACATGCTAAAATAGTTATATTTTTATAAACACCAACATAGTGTGCTGTGAAATTCATAATAATTAAGATATATGAGTAAATCAACTTAAAATCATGCAATTCTTGGTAAAAGGAAGCTTGGGCATCATGAGTGAAAGAAATACATGGAAGAAACCCACATACCTTGACTTTGGAGAATTCTTGAAGAAGACTGGAGATGGAGACTTGAAGCTTGAATGAGAGCCTTAGAATCTAGATGAGTTTGAGGCTGGAATTTAGGAGATAAAATATTGTCTAAGTGTTTGGGAGTGTATTTGGGAATGTCTTGAATGATGTAAGGGTGAAATAAGCCTAAGTATAGGCATTTTCATGCATAGGAACACTTAGGCCCAAGGCCCAAACCCTTGGACCAAGATAGAAAAATTGGGCAAAATTTATAATGAGGCGCGCCCTTGGCGCATCACGCCGGGGGCGTGAAAACCTCTATGGAATTTGATTTTTGGGAAATTGAAATTGCAATTTGATTTCTCTAAAATTATGTTTAGACCCATTTCCTACTCAATTTGACCACCTAAACAAGAATATGAAGTTGGATTTTTGATATCACACATGGATTTTGAGAGATATAAAAATTATGATTTTGGGTACTTTCGAGGCACATTTTTGGGCATATTTTGGGATCGTTTCAAATTTTGAGTCTATTTTTGTCTTGATATCTACCTATACTCATCATTCGAGGACGAATGATCCCATGGCAGAGATGATGTAATGCCTAGAGAAATTACCAAAAAACTTCCAGAATGGAATCATGCGCATAATGCGTCTTTCCAAGCTCTGATGAAAAATTCGAGACCAAATTTGCAATCAGCAAGAAAAATTGAGTGGGAAAATAGTCTCAATCGGATTTTAGAATGACCGAGTCAAAAGATAATATTTCATAATTAATTTCGAAACAATGTCAGTACGTGTCCAAGGCGCAACACTCTAGGGACGCAGACCAATATTGTCTTTTTTAAATTATTTTTGATGGGAAATTTTGAAAAGGAATAATGCATGTCTGCGCCTAGTTTGTGATGTGGACTGGGCATTTTTTTTGAGATGAAAGTTTTTTTCTTTAATTTTGATTGGCATTTCGGTCAATTCTCAATCCCTCCTAAACTCAAAACACAATCAGTTTAGGTCATTTTGATGAGTAAATAGGGTCTTAAACCCCATTCTAAGTCCTTTTAACTATGCTTGAAAGATTAGGGCTTGAGAGAAGAGAAAAGGGAAGCTTAATTAGGAAAAATTCAAGGAGAATTCTTGAATATTGATCATTGAAGCTTCATCCCAGGTATATAAGGCTAAACTAAGAGTATGGGATTGTTCTCCCACGTGCCCCATAGATGGTCATAGATGAGTGGAGAGTCTGTGAGTCCCCAAACATGCTTCTTGAATGGTTTCTTGATTATTTTCTTAAAAATTATATCTATTACATGTGTTTTCATATGTTGATGATCATCAGAAACATATTTTCTTGAGTTGAATACTTTTCATGAGATATTGTATAAACCCTATATGTTATTTTGTGAAAGCATGCATTAATGGACCTAGGGATAAAGTTTAGAGCCTTGTCTTGAGTATGGTGATTGAAATCTTAATGTGAATATGAGGTTGCGTTGTTGAGCTTGATGATCCTATGAGTCTTCATAATTGATTTTTTGAGTCCTATCTAAATGACTTCTTCAAATTGATGATCTGAGTCCTTTAGTTCTAAAATGGGAATTGAGTTCATTAAGATGAGTTATAGTCCTTGAAAAAATAAAGGACCTTTGAGTTTGAGTTAATGAAATAATAAGAGTCTTCATGAGACTAGTTGAGATGATGATTGCCTCCATGAGGCTACTAGAGATGATATGGAGGAGTCTCATGAGTATTGAGTCTTGGGAGGAGTATCGAGTACGGATATAGTAAGAGTGAGTCCCACTTGCCCTCATTACTTATGCCGGCATAGCATAGGAGAGGATTGAACCATTACATCTTATGGTCCCCTCTTGAGTTTATATCCTTGAAACAATAGAGAATGGCTGAGTTTAGATTCTCTCTAGATTATACTCGTTCTTTACCTAGAAGGTACGGAATAGCTGTGGCAACATTAGCGTGATTGTTGTATAATCACTAACTTATAAGTGATTGTTATTAGTTAAGGGAAACTCCTAAAAAGTTCCCACCTTGAGTTCCATTAATTTGAGTTGAGTTGAGTTGACTTACTTGATGGGTCACTCGTCTACTCTTTACTATTGCTTAGGTTGACATTTGACATTGCGTTTGAGTGCTATGTTGAGTTGATATTGTTTTACATTATTCTACCTATATTAGTTTCATTAAGATATTTTACATACCATACATTCCATGTATTGATACTACTCTGGCGCTACATCATTTTATGATATAGATACATGGGATAGAGATCATCAACAATCGCATCATGAGGATCTTTGGACGTTCAGCGTACTGTTTAGCCTCCCCTACTTTAGAGGATTCATTATTTTACTTTCATCTTACTTTAAAGTTAGAGTTTCTTAGCTTTATTTTGATTGAGGTAGCCATGGGTCTATGATTAGCACCACTTGATAGAGATAGAGGCTTCATAGACTAGAGTTGGATGTTGATTGATAAGATTGTGAGCTAGTTCTTTCTACTAGCCTTTTTATTTATGATAATATTTTGAGATGCCCATTTACTTTCTTTTATCTTCCGCTACTTTGTAGAGTTTTTACTGATTGAGTGGATGTGATGAGGCCAAGTGGTTTGCTTGAGGACAAGCGATAGTCTCTAGGTGCTAGACGCATCTTGGGTACCCTCTTGGGGTGTCACTAACTTTGTATCAAAGCTTGAGTTCAAGTGTCCTAGGGATTCTATAAAGCCATGTCTAGTAGTCTTCTTTATGGGTGTGTTGTCGACCACACTTGATAAGCAGGAGGCTATAGGACATTAGGAATTGTTTCACTTCTTTCATGTTCTAAATCGTGCTATAGGGCTATGCTCTATGAAATTTCTGTTCTAATTCATGCTTTGCATGTTGCAGAATTGTGATCATGCCTCCTAAAAGAGCTGTCAGAGGTAGAGGACGTTCTGCCAGATAGAATGTCAATCCACCTGAGCCTCAAGGATATGAGGAGCCTGTGGAATAAGCTGTCTCTATTATATTGCCCTCGCAAGATGAGTTCTCTAATGCTGAGCTATGCCAGACTATCCAAACTCTATCTCAGGCTACCACAGCACCTGCTGCAAGGAAAGGAACAACCCAACATGTTGCCCATGCCACTTCTAAGGTCGGAGAATACTTTAGAATGAATTCACCTGAGTTCACAGGGTTTGTATTAACCGAGGATCCTGAGAACTTTGTGGAGGAGCTTTAGAAGGTGTTCCCAGTGATACATGTGGCTGATGCTAACAGAGTGGAATTGGCTTCTTATCTACTCAAGGGTATGGCAAGGTTTTGGTATGATCAGTGGAAGAAGGGTAGAGGAGAGAGCCCTCGTGCTGAGTTGGGCTATGTTCGAGGAAGCTTTTTTGGGGAGTTTCTTCCCAAGGGAAAGAAGAGAAGCAAAGGTAAGAGAGTTCTTAAACTTTAAATAGGGCTCTATGACTGTGCAAGAGTATGGGTTGAAGTTTACATAATTATTTCGTGATGCTCTGAATATGTTTGCTGATATGAAGGGGATGATGGAGATGTATGTTGATAGGTTGAATAGAGGGCCAAAAAGAAATGGGAGGGGAACTATGCTCATAAATGATATGGATATAGAGAGACAAATGACTTTTGCACAACAACCTGATGAGGAGAGACAACATGATAGAGATGAGTTCAGGAGTAAGAGGGCTAAGACATTCAGCCATGAGGCTAGAAAGAAAGGGAATGGTAATCAATTTCCTGCACCATCATCTGCTAGTGCACCTATGCCTAGAGTTAGAAATGATTTGAAATCTCAGAGTGTTGGAGCCTATGGATCCCATAGCAAGCTAGCATGGCCTAAGGCTCATATAGTAAGCCACCATGTGGTAAGAGTGGCAGGTTACACTTGGATAGATGTCGTGAGGAGAGTGATGTATGCTTCTAGTGTGGTTAAGTAAGGCATTACCAGAGAGACTGTCCAAAGTGAGCTGACTGGCTCAATCTTCTGCATCTGCCCTACCTGCGAGAGAAAACCAGAGAGGTACTATGATAGGTGAAAGCGAAGCTACAAACCGTTTGTATACCATGGGAAGTCAACATGATCAGGAAAGCTCCCTAGATTTTATGTTTGCTATGATTCGAGTCTTTTCTATTGATTGTTATGTGTTGATGTATCCTGGTGCCGCATTATCTTTTATAACTCCTTATGTGGCCAGAAGATTTGATAGAACCCTTGAGAGTCTTCTTGAACCTTTTGATGTTTCTACTTTCAACCGAAGTCTCAAAAGCAACATGATTCAATATCGGTGATTGTGGATGTGATGACTAAATCAGCTCACTTCATAGTAGTTAAAACAACTAACACTGTGGAGGAGTATGCAAAGTTGTACATCCAAGAGATTGTGAGGTTGCATCCGATCTAGTTATATATGACTGATTTTGATTTGATCATTGGCATTGATTAACTCTATGCCTATTATGCCTCTGTTGATTGTAGAACTCGAACTGTTAAGTTTCAGTTTTTGAATGAACAGGTTCTAGAATGGAAGGGTGATTCCATAGTGCCTAACAGAAAGTTTATCTCATATCTTAGGGCTAGAAAGATGATTTCTAAGGGTTGTATCTACCAGCTTGTGAGGGTTAAATATGATGATATTGAGTCTCCTACTCTTGAGTCAGTCCCGATTATGAATGAGTTTCCTGAATTATTTCCCATAGATCTGCCTGGAGTCCCTCTTGATAGGGAGATTGACTTTGGGATTGTTGTTCTTCCTGATACCCAGCCTATCTCAATTCCATCTTATAGGATGGCCCCTGCAGAGTTGAAAGAGTGGAAAGAACAATTGAAAGCATAATTGAAAGATTTGTTAAAGAAAAGCTTCATAAGGCCTAGTGTTTCTCTTTAGGGTACCTCTATCCTGTTCGTATAAAAGAAAGATGGATCTCTCTGAAAGTGCATTGGTTATAGACAACTGAACATAGTCACCATAAAGAATAAGTATCTTCTCTCGAGGATAGATAATTTATTTTACCAACTTCGGGGTGCCTCTTGTTTGTCAAAGATAGACCTTCGATCTGGTTACCGTCAGTTGAAAGTGAGGAAATGTGACATTCCAAAGAGAGCCTTTAGGACTAGATATGGCCATTTTGAGTTCTTGGTCATGTACTTTGGGTTGATGAATGCACCTGCAGCCTTTATGGATTTTATGAATAGAGTCTTCAAACAGTATCTAGATATGTTTGCGATTATGTTTATCAATGACATTTTAGTGCATTCAAGAGATGAAGAGAAGCATGCAAATGACCTCAAACTTTTTCTCCAAACACTTAAGAACCATGAGTTATATGCAAGATTCTCGAAATGTGAATTCTGGCTTAAGTTAGTGGCTTTCCTAGGCCACATTGTCTCCGGTAATGGTATTTGAGTGGATGCTAAAAAGGATTGAAGTAGTTAAGAACTGGCCCAGGCCGACCTCTCCAACTGGCATAAGAAGTTTCTTGGGGATGGTAGGTTATTACCGTAGATTTGTTAAGAGATTTTCTTGCTTATCCGCACCATTTGACTAAGTTGACTTAGAAAAAGTTCAAGTTTCAGTGGTCTGATGATTGTGAGAAAAGCTTCCAAGAGTTAAAGAATAGACTGACTACTGCCCTTATTTTAACCTTGTTCAATGGGACAAAAGATTTTGTAATATATTGTGATGGTTCGAGAGTTTAATAGGGATGTGTGCTAATGCAGAGAGGGAACATGATAGCCTATGCTTCCAGACAACTGAAGATTCATGAGAGGAACTAACCAATCCATGATCGTGAGTTAGCATCGGTGGTATTTGCCCTAAAAATCTAGTGCCACTACTTGTATGGAGTGCATCTGGATATGTTTGCTAACCACAAGAGTAGTATGTCTTTAGCTAGAAAGAGCTCAACCTACGACAAAGAAGATTGTTGGAGTTGCTCAAGGATTACGACATGATCATTCTCTATCATCCAGGTAAAGCTCATATTATTGCTGACACTCTTAGTAGGTTGTCAATGGGTAGCACATCCCATATTGAGGAAGGGAAGAAAGAGCTAGCTAAAGAAGTGCATCGATTGGCTCAATTAGGAGTCCAACTTGAGGAGAATAATAAGGGCAGAGTTAATGTTTAGAATAGGTCAGCTTTATCTTTGGTGGCAAAGGTAAAATAAAAGCAAGATCGAGATCTTGTTATACTCTATTTGAAGGAGGCTATCCACAAATAGAAAGTGATGGTCTTCTCCAAAGGGGGAGATGGGGTGTGAGATACCAGAGTAGATTGTGCGTTCCAGATGTTGATGGTATTCGTGATAGAATCATGGCTAAAGCTTATAGCACTAGATATTCTATTCATCCTAGCTCTACCAAGATGTACCATGCCTTGAGAGAAGTCTATTGGTGGAGTGGAATTAAGGGGGATATTATTTAATTTGTTTCAAAGTGTCCGGATTGTCAAAAGTGAAATTTGAACATCAAAGGCCATGTGGATTAGCTTAGAACATTGAGATTCCAGAATGGAAGTGGGAGATGATCAACATAGACTTCATTACTAGTCAACCGAAGTCTCAAAAGCAACATGATTCAATATCGGTGATTGTGGATGTGATGACTAAATCAGCTCACTTCATAGTAGTTAAAACAACTAACACTGTGGAGGAGTATGCAAAGTTGTACATCCAAGAGATTGTGAGGTTGCATCGAGTTCCCTTGTCTATCATCTCAGACAGGGGAGCCCAATTCACCTCCCAATTTTGTAGATTGTTCTAGAAAGGATTGGGTACCAAAGTAAATTTGAGCACAAACTTTCATCCACAGACAGATAGTCAGGAAGGGCATACCATTTAGACGTTAGAGGTCATATTGAGAACCTGTGTTTTTGATTTCAAGGAAAATTAGGATGATCAACTATAATTGATTGAATTTGCATACAATAACAATTATCATGCAAGCATTCAGATGGCTCCCTACAAAGCCTTATATGAGAGGAGGTGTAGATCGCTAATTGGGTGGTTTGAGGTTGGAGAAGCGAAGTTAATTGGGCCTCATCATATCCATCAATCAATAGAGAAGGTCAAGGTCATTAAATAGAGCTTGAAGACTATCGGACTCGCTAGAAATCCTACACCAATGTGAGAAGGAGATATATAGAGTTCGAGGTGAATGATTGGGTATATTTGAAAGTTTTACCTATGAAAGGTGTCATGAGATTTTGGAAAAAGGGTAAATTGAGTCCATGCTATATTAGACCCTATTAGATTGTGAAGAGGGTTGGGAAGGTTGCCTATGAATTAGATTGTCTTCCGAGTTAGATGATATTCATCCTGTGTTTCACATATCGATGTTGAAGAAATGTTTGGGAGATCCTATTTTGGTAATCCCTGTGGAGAGCATTGGAGTGAAGGATAGCTTTACCTACGAAGAAATTTTGGTCCAAATGCTTGATCATCAGATTCACAAATTGTGAACCAAAGAGATAGCCTCGGTTAAAGTCCCATGGAGGAATCAATTCATTGAGAAAGCCATATAGGAAGCTAAGGATGAGATGAAAGCAAAGTATCTGCACCTATTCATGCCAAATGATGAGAATGTTAAAGGTAAATTTCCTTACCCTTAACTAAATTGACTGCCTTATCTTGAGTTGATTGTCTATTCTTGAGTATAAATAGAATTGATAGATGTATATGACGAGATGAGTTTTGAGTCTATACATGCCTTGATATCTACCTTTACTCATCATTTGAGGATGAATGATCCCAAGGGGGAGATGATATAATGCCTGATGAAATTACCAAAATACCTCTAGAATCAAATCCTATGCATAACGCATCTTTACAAGCTCTAATGGAAAATCTGAGACCAGATTTGCAATCAAAATGAAAAATTGAGTGAGAAAATGGTCTCAGTCGGATTTTAGAGAGATCAAA
>DF362086.1:0-11323 GCA_000787875.1 Solanum virginianum
GTTTTCTACTCCATTTGAAGAAATCAAATCTTCATTACTTTAGTGTTTACAGAATGTACGCAGACCTTACTACTACCTAAGTAGAGAGACTGTTTTCTGGGAACCCTCATCTCAAAGCCTATCCGCAGAACGGACTAAAAATTATCGAAAGTAAGAAAAACACAGGACAGTACGAAAGTATAATACAATTCAAAACATAAAAGCAAGTAAATACTGACAATTACATAAAAAGTATTATAATAAGTGGATAAAATTGAGTATTCAGAAATTGAGAAAAAAATACATGAAAAATTTACCGCTAAAGCTAGACTTTACTTTAATTTTGAAATTAGAAAAATGTCAAATAAATTGAGATGAAAAAATATTATCTTTAATAAAATTATTTATAGCCAAATAACTATCTAAAATTTATTTTAAATCATAATTTTTTTGGATAATTTTTTTGTTATAACTGTCATGGTTTGTGCTTAATGTTGTATAATCCAACATAATTTAATTTTAAAATAATAATTGAACCTTATTAAAGTAGTTAGTATTAGAGTGGACCTAAATTATGATTGGATAAATTTGATGTGAAAGAAAGAAAAGTAAAAATAGTACAATACACTACTCAACTTGTTCGGATGTCCTTGCTAGTTTAAATGTACTCATTCCGTTATATTTTATATGAGTTAGTTTAATCTGATATAAAATTTAATAAGAAAAGATTTTTAAGATATATAATATGTAAATTTTTTCGTTTTTAGATTGTTTTAAAAAAAAATTTATATAAATTATGTACTATTTATTAGTATAATTATTATTTAAATTTTATTATTACTAAAATAATAATAAAAAAATTTCATTTTGTGTCGTGATCACTTTTAGTGTGACAGCGCGTTAGTTTGTTCTTCCTCATTTTATTTTTATTTATTATTTAAATAATTTTATTTTATTATTTATCTTACTTTGTTATATTTACCTCATATACTATTTTCCTTGTAAGTTATACCTCAAATTACTAACGTAAAGCTAAAAGATGATACTCTCTTCTGTCCCTCGTAAATAGATGATTCATTTCATAAAATTAATGCATAAATAATATTATTTTTTTATTTTATTTTTGATAGTTAATAAGTATTGAAAAAATATATTTGATCAACTGAAAAAATTAATAAAGTAATTAATATATATTAAATAAGGATAAAATAATAAAATCATATTTTTTCTTAATATAAGTATAATTACAAAAGGTGAACAAAATCATTTATACAAAAAATTAGTACTTTGTTTAACAAAATTTTTAAAAATAACCTCTTTATCTCTATGAAATAACGATAAGGTATATATATATATTCTACGATCTCCAAACTCCATTTCTGACTAGGCCATTAAAGTGAAATAGTAAAGGGGAAGAAAAGAAGGGAAAAAGACCATGGCATGAGTACAGCTGAGCAACACTAATATACAACACGCTTCCATTTCCATTTTTTCCTCTCTAATCTTATCATTCATCCCAACCTTTCGCTACCCACCCACCTTTGTCCTTTCTGCTTTCTTCTCCACCGTCGGTCAATCGCCGCCCATCTTCTTTTCTGAAATATTAGCTGCTTCATCTGCTCACTTGTTCAAGATTCTGGATAACCTTTTTCCTACTGTTGCTTCTTCTTGTTCAGCTAAATTCTTGGTCTAGAATATAGATGCTTCGTTTTTTCAAGTAATTCATGAGTCAACGCTCAGATTAAGTGGTGGGTATGTGGCTTCCTGTTAACTGGTATCATGGTTCTCTCTTTCTCGACTATTGGGGCCGTACAGAAGCTGATTAGTGCTCATCTCTGTTTCTGTTTTCACATCGGTATACTCAATTGTTGACTTGTGATCTGTAGCTAACACTTGTCCGATCCTTATCTTTTTTCACTTTCTTGTTAAGTCTCTGGATTTGGATCTCAATAAGCACGCGCCAGCATAGTTAGATGGAAGCGAGTGTTGGAGAGCGTTTTTATCATATGGGAGGAACGGATCTGCAGGGATTCGGGAAGAGGAACTTGGAGTGGGATCTGACTGATTGGAAATGGGATGGAGATCTTTTTATTGCGACCCCTCTTCAGCAGAACACTTCTAACTACCAGAGCAGGCAGTTTTTCCCTGTTGAAACTGGAAATCTGGCTTCATCAAACAGCTCATCTTCTTGTTCAGAGGAAGTAAACCATGGGATGGAGCAACAGAGAAGGGAATTGGAGAAAAGGAGGAGGGTGATTGTTGTTGATGAAGATGATTCTGGGCCTCTTTCGCTGAAGCTTGGTGGACAAGGTGAGCCAGTTGCCGATGCCGGAAGGGAGCTGGGTAACTGGGATGGAGCCGCCGGAAAAAGGACAAAATTATCTTCAACTGCTGCTACCAGAGCCGTATGTCAGGTAGACGATTGTGGAACAGATCTCAGTAAGGCTAAAGACTACCATAGACGGCATAAGGTTTGTGAGATGCACTCTAAAGCTAGTAGGGCACTCGTTGGGAATGTTATGCAGCGTTTCTGCCAGCAGTGTAGCAGGTTTCTTCCCTCTTTCTTTTCTTTGCTTTGTTACTACTTGTCCTATCAGTCTCTTCACGATGACTTTCTGCAGCTTTATTCATGATTTAACGTGCTTCTCTGCTGTAAGATTATCTTATCAAAAGTTCTATTTTGTTTTTGTTTTTTTCGTTTCTCTAGATTAGTACAAACTGACTTAGAATGATTAGGGGCGTTGAGGTGTAGTTGATTGATTAATTGAGTGATGGTTTGTCTTGTGAACCCTAAAAAAAAGTCAATCTTTTTTGTTACTTTTGGTTGTTTCTATCTCTAGTGTTGACGTTTGCCAGTGACGGAGTCAATATTTTCGTCGAGGTGTTTATACTTTTAGAATATCAAGATGTTCAACAATTGATATATATCAAAATATATATATATTTAACCTATATATTCGAAAAAAAATTCTGACAAGGGTGTTCATCTAACCACCCTTGTTTATATTGTTGTTTATCTCCTTGCTTTGGTTGCTTCTGCTTGGGCTGTCTAAATTATTCTGTGGTTATATTCCAAAAAGTTTTGCTTTTTTATACTCAGGTTTCATGCTCTTCAAGAGTTTGATGAAGGAAAACGAAGTTGTCGTAGACGCCTAGCAGGACATAATAAAAGGAGGAGAAAGACGCAAGCAGAATCTGTAGCTAACAATAATTCGTTGAACGATGGCCAAACTAGTGGTTATTCCTTGATGAGCTTGCTAAAGATACTCTCCAACATGCACTGTGAGTAAATTGTAGATTACCTTCTGATATCTTTTGACTTATCAAATTATTTGACGTGTTTCTCAATTATTATTTTTGGTTCTGAACTTTTTTACCGCCCGAGCTATAAAATTTAGTGCAAGGTAATGATTTCATCAATTGCAGCAAATGGAGCAAACCATGCTGAAGATCAGGATCTTTTGTCTAATCTACTAAGAAGCCTTGCCAGCCAGGGTCCCACAAATGGGGATAAAACCTTATCTGGACTTCTGCAAGAATCTTCAAACTTGCTGAACAACAGGTCAATCCTTCGAAATCCAGAAATAGCTTCGTTGGTCTCAAATGGTTCACAGGCACCTCCTAGACCCAAAGAACATCAGTTCACTAATTCGGCAGCTGAGATGCCCCAGAAAAGGTTAGATGTGAATGATGTCAGGCTAGAAGATGCGCGGACTGCTTCTTCTCAAAGTCCAGGCATTTTGTTTCCTGTTCAAAGCAATTCTCAAGCTTACACACCAGGCAGGGAAAGTACCACTGGCAGGAGCAAGTTGATGGACTTCGATTTGAATGATGTATATGTTGATTCGGATGATTGTGGAGACGATATAGATAGATCCCCTGTGCCAGAGTGCCCATCTTGGTTACAGCAGGATTCACACCAGTCAAGTCCACCTCAAACAAGTGGAAATTCAGATTCTGCTTCTGCCCATTCACCTTCCAGTTCCAGTGGTGACAATCAGGTACCCCTAAAAGCACCTACTGTGTTTCAATGTTGTACTTGTGCTGCAAATTCTATTGTTTCGTTTTCCCTTTTGTTGTTCTTTAATTCCATCTTTACACTCTTGTCAAGATGGAATTAAAGAACATTTTTTGCCAGTTTCTGCTTTCTCGGATCCTTAAGAACATGGCAGTTTCTGAGTGTTGCACAATGGTGTTGTTTGATGATTGCATTATATGTTTAGATAAGGCCTGAATGTCTTCAAATGGTCAGTTGGCCCAATGTTATTAACCCAAAACCTCATTGTTTTTTTGTGCTTTTCACTTTAAAAAACACTGAGTCCACCAAGCTTATATTTAATTATGTATGCTTCCATTGTGTACAAGATAGTATCTTACAGAATGAAAGAGAGACGGAAGTCGACAACAACCCAGTCTAGTTACTTGATATCCATTTATTTCCCAAAATTTTGTCTGACTCTCTTTTTGTTGGTTTGTTTGATGCAGAATCGCACAGATCGGATTGTTTTTAAACTATTTGGAAAAGGTCCTAGTGATTTTCCATTTGTAGTACGAGCTCAGGTACTTAATTGTCTTAGCCCCCATGGTTTTTATTTTGTTGTATGGCACGTGGTTTTTATTTTGTTGTATGTTTCTGGATAGCTTAAACTCCGTGTTCACTTATTCATTTCCAAAATTTTCTTGGAATTGTTTGAAATTGCAGATTCTTGACTGGTTATCTCACAGCCCAACAGAGATTGAGAGCTACATTAGACCTGGTTGCGTTGTGTTGACAATTTATCTGCGGCTTCCTGAGTCTGCATGGGAGGAGGTAATGCATGTTAATCGAAAGCCAATAATGTGAAGTAGTTGGGCTGTCTATGGAAACCTGTTGACACGTAAATTAATTGCTTTGTACAGCTTTCTTATGATTTGAGCTCCAGTTTGAGTAGGCTTTTGGATGTCCCTGGTGGTGATGGCTTCTGGACAAAAGGATGGATGTACATCAGGGTGCAGAACCAAACTGCATTTGTGTGTGATGGTCTGTTAAAATTTAATATCTTCTGCCATTTTAAATTCCTTCCCAAACGCAAAATATGAAGTCAGCTAAAATATATCTTACATAGCTAATTGTGCATCAGCACTGTCCTCCACTGAGATTTTACTCTTGTTCTGTTTATGTGCTGCAGGGCAGGTTCTGTTGGATATGTCCTTGCCTTGTGTTAGTAATGACGACAGTACACTGTTAAGTGTAAGACCCATAGCTGTGCCAGCATCTGATAGAGTTCGCTTTTTAGTCAAAGGCTATAATTTAACTAAGCCATCCACAAGGTATGCATCATTATTATGTGTGCGATATTAGAATGACTTCCTTCTTTTTCTTCTCCCTTGCTTGAGAGGATATTGTCAGCACATTTCTTTGCAAACTCTGTTAGTAAAGTCTTTGTTTGTCGTCTTCATTTTTTGTTTCCAGATTACTTTGTGCTTTAGAAGGTAACTACTTGGAACCAGAAGCTGATAATGAGGTAGAAGAACATGTTGATGGTGCTGACGGGGATGATAAGCTCCAATCCCTAAATTTCACATGTTCTGTTCCAGCGATTGTTGGACGAGGATTTATAGAGGTGAACCTTTTTCTCAGCTTCTTGTTTTCCTGTTTTAGCATGATTTGTTCAAATTGATAAGATAATGATGAACATTTGTCTTTCTAATAACTTAAACATGATTTGTTCAAATTGATAAGATAATGATGAACATTTGTCTTTCTAATGACTTGAACATGCGACTGTTAAATGATAAATATTGCTACTCCCTCCAGTCCAATTTACTTCTCATGGTTACTAAAAAATAATTGGTTTTAAGATACTTTGTCATTTTAGAAAATCAAGATAGAAATAATTTTTTTCTACTTTACCATTGCTCAATTGATGAGGTTAAAACGGTGAAATGAAGAGTGGTATAAAATCGAGTTCAAAGAATAACTAAATGGTACTTTAGTCAAACCATCTTTTTAGTTAATGTTTTCTTAAGGGGTGTGCAAAAGGTAAACATGACAAGTAAAATGGACCGGAAAGGGTATTAATGTGTTGGTATATTATGATGTTTCAATCTGATTTACATTTCATATGCGGTTGAAACAGATATTCTCAAAGTCCAGGCATTTTGTGTATTAATGTGTTGGTATATTATGATGTTTCAATCTGATTTACATTTCATATGCGGTTGAAACAGATATAAAATTGCAGTTTTGCTATTTTACCATTTGTAGTGCATAAAACTTGCTAGTTTTTCACTACTTCATCGCCCTTTTCCATTATCGACAATCTCGTTCTTATGATACTTTCAACACTTTGCGCCTGAATAGCATTAGTTTATTGATTTGTGCCTCTGAATAGTTTAAGGTCTTCAAGTTGTGTTTCCATAATTGTCTGGTTGTTCACCTAGGCGCATTAATGGCCATCTTGTTGATCAAGCTCTTTTAGAATGCACAAATGTGTTCTTACTGAAGTTGTTTTCTGGATCTGTTGATTCGACTTTAAGTGCATAAACCTACCTACCTATAGGCTCAAACAAGATACTATCTCCGAAGTTGGGCACCAGAGATATCTACATATAAATCTATCTAATTTACTCGTAAACGTTCATCAATAATGGAACATACATCTACCTTCAGAAATGAGTTTATTGTTTGCAAAGGAAATGTTTTCTTTTCTCATAATTTAGAGTAGATGACTTGGAGGATTATCCTGTTGCGAGGGCTATGTTCTTTCAACAAGTTTTTTTCCCAATTGGAGCCTTTTCTACTTTTTCGGTCATTCTTCGTTGATAGTAGATTAGTGTGAACTTAGGTGTACAAGAATTAATGAGTTTAGAGGTTTAAGATTGATGTTTGTTTTTTTTTTTTTGGGGGGGGGGAGGGGTTGGTTGGGGAGTAAGGATTGAAGATCTCCATATCTTCTGAAGCATGAAGGAGCATGAGCTTTTGTAGAAGAAATTATTTGAAGTCCATCAAAAATATTTTTTGAAAAAATTACTTTTAAGTACTACCAAGTTAAGCCTACGCTTCATGGACTTGGTTATGGCTTAGAGATATGTATGTTGAAAAAGATAGGCATGCATAGTTCTTCTAGATCTTTCAGCATACACCAAAAACTTGCCAAAAATTGAATACCGATCTGTGCATGGAAGTTAGTAGTTTGGGAATTTATCTAAAGAGTCCTGACAAAGTTTGGTAATTTATCTAAAAGGGTGACTAGTTTTCAGATGCTGTCAACCATAAATTGATAGTGAAATTCTAATCTGCTTCTCAAAGGTCGCGCATTTTGCTTTACTCGTTCCTTCTCAGAGACGACTCACTCGAGTAATAAATGTTTATTACTCTTATGGGATATAGAAATTAAATGCCAAGTCAAATAAATTTCATAAGTGACTATGGAACGAGATGTTGAGGCAGGTAATTTCGTTCCTTTTTAAATTTAAAATGACCATGACTTAGTGCATATATTGCAGAAAAGTGGATTTTCTGCGCATCATCTTATCTGTATCAGTTGATCATCTTTTATTCTACATTTCTGTGTTTATGTTATAAGAGATATCTGGTGCCTATTTTCAATTTCCAAAAAGTTTCTAGTGTCTATATTATATGAAATAGTATTTACAGTCAAATGTTGGATGGAGTGCATTTTCATAAAATCTCCCAACCAATTGTTGTACAGTCTTAAGTCATGCTGAGATTCTTTTGTTTATCCAGGTTGAAGATCATGGAGTTAGCAATAGCTTCTTCCCATTCATAATTGCAGAGGAGGATGTTTGCTCTGAAATCCGTATGCTTGAGAGTGACCTAGAGTTGACATCATCAGATTATGTCAAGGGGAAGACAAATAATATTGAAGCAAGAAATCGAGCCTTGGATTTTATTCATGAACTTGGTTGGCTGCTTCATAGAAATAATTTGAGAGGTAGATTGGAGCATTTGGATCCTAATGCAGTTGCCTATCCTTTGAAGCGGTTCAAGTGGCTTGTGGAATTCTCCGTAGACCATGAGTGGTGTGCTGTAGTTAAGAAACTATTGGACATTCTTCTTGATGGAACTGTGGGTGGAGACGATTCTTTCTTGAAATATGCTCTCACTGAGATGGGTCTTCTGCATAGAGCTGTGCGTAGGAATTCTAGGCCTTTGGTGGAATTACTGTTAACATATAACCCCACGAAAGTAGCAGATGAACTATGTTCTGAATACCAATCTCTGGTTGGGGTCAGTGGGAAATTCTTGTTTAGACCTGACTGTGTAGGGCCTGCCGGTTTGACACCTCTTCACGTTGCAGCTTGCATAGATGGATATGAAGATGTGCTAGATGCATTGACAGATGATCCAGGAAAGGTAATTAGTGCCTTCTGTTGGATGCATTTCTTACTCTTTTTTTTTTGCGAGGCTACGATCTGTTTAATTCTCTATACATGCTAAAATTTTCCCATGCAGGTGGCAATTGAAGCATGGAAGAACACTCGTGATAGCACAGGTTTTACACCAGAAGATTATGCACGCTTGCGAGGACATTATTCCTACATTCACCTGGTGCAGAGGAAAATTAGCAAGAAAGCTACCAGCGGACATATAGTGGTTGATATTCCTCATGTTCCATCTGTCGTTGAGAACAACAACCAGAAAGATGAAGTGTGTGCAACCACCAGCTTAGAGATATCAATGACAGAGAGAAAACCCATTCCTCGGCCCTGCAGGCTATGTGATAGGAAGCTGGCTTATGGAAGTCGGAGTCGATCCCTACTGTACAGGCCTGCAATGTTCTCAATGGTGGCTATGGCTGCTGTATGTGTTTGTGTTGCTCTCCTTCTCAGGGGCTCACCGGAAGTTCTTTACATTTTCCGTCCGTTTAGGTGGGACATGGTGGACTTTGGAACAAGCTGATTTTACCAGCCCCAAATAAATGTGATAAAAAAGTATATTAGTTACTTGTACCAGTATTTTCGTCTATATTAAAGAAAACTATAGGGCCTGAGAAATGTTGTAGGAATATAGCCCTTCAGACACTTGAGTTGTTATACCAACTTGTTAACATATTTATTTTGTTTGATGAAAGTGTATCTTTCCATTGGGGCCTTGTAACTAGGTCTAACTTTCCCTCTTCTATTTATCCTTATTTGCATTTTCGTGATATTCGATTCTGTAAATAAGATCATTTTATTTGTAAAACTACAATAAAAGTCTTTTTTTTTTTTCCAATCACAATAAATTTATGTGGCATTTATTTTGCTTAGTCAAATAAAGTGCATGGACGTAATTACACGCCTTTGTAAACGAGTCAACATGATAATTTAAAATTTCAAAATATTAAAAACATAGGGAAAAAAATGAGAGGATTATTATTCACAGCCATGAAAATTATTAGGACCTATTTCGAATTTTTAACATTTTTCTCTTTTAGGAAGGTAAAGAAAATATAATAAAATAACTTTTAATAGATAGAATATATATATATATATCAAATCAAATTATCCGGGTCTGAATTCTGATGTCTCATTCATGTCAAGTTGTTAAGAAACACATATGCGTTGGAGGGGTTTAAAATACTTCCTCCGTTCTCTTTTATATGTCGTCCTTATTATAAATGTATGGTCCTTAATATATGTCATTTCACAATACCAATGCATAAATTACACTCTTCTTCCTATTTTGTTCTTGATAGTTAATGACTTTGAAAATATATACTCTTTGGCCAACTAAAAGAATTAAAAAGACAATTACTATTAAATAAGGACAAAATGGTAAACTCACTTTTTTTCTTAATGCAAGTGTCACCCCAAAAGATGACATGTAAAGGAGAACGGAGGGAGTATTTGTTTTCATTGAGTTCAGGTGTTTAGTATTCTCAAAAGGACTTCTATCGCTCCATCCTCGCAGGGGTAGAGAACCTGTTGTTGTCTTGAATGTAGTATCGAAAGCTTTGGAGAAGTTGAAATGACAGAGCACTCATGATCTTGGAATGGGCTTACTACTTAGTTGCTTTCGTAGTTATCTGCCCCGCACTTAGTTGCTCAGAGTTTATCATGGGCACAATAACTGGTAAATCAGAGGTGCATCCTTCCCGATCGTATCGTACTTAGAAAAGGAAGATCATGGAGTTAGCAATAGCTTCTTCCCATTCATAATTGCAGAGGAGGATGTTTGCTCTGAAATCCGTATGCTTGAGAGAAATATTAAATCAAAGGCAAGCATAAAGATTTTTCAAGCTATTCCGCTATATTTATTCAATATTCCCTTCGTTTTAAAGTAAAATCTAAAATTCACTACTAATATTTTGTATATTTTTTAATAATAAAAGTAATATTAAGAATAAATAATAAATATCTCGTAATCTATTAAAATAAAACAATTCAAAAAAACAAAATATTTTCTCAGATTCATTTTACTTGACCAGTATTTACTTGTCAGGAAAATGCATCTATTGATTCTTCTTGAAAGTTAGAATTAGGTGGGAGTAATCCAGGAGAAAAAGTTCTTTCTTACTTTCGAATTACGAGAATGCTTTCCCCAAGAACAAAGGTTCTTAGAGACTATTTAAATTAAATTGTTTTAAGTATTTTAAAGTATTTTTGAGTAAGTAGTATTCAGGTAAAATAAAAAAAAGTATTTATTTTTAAATTAAAAAAATATAAATTCAAATTTATACGTTATGATTTTTAATTTATAAAACAAAAATTATAAGTTTATTCAACACGACTCTCAGAGATCATTTGGTAGAGTTTATTAAAAAAAATAATGCATTTATTATATTTATGTATTACTTGTATCTTGTTTGGTACTCTTTTTCAATCTATATATAAGTGACGCTTGCATTAGTTATATAATAATAAGGAGTGTATTACCAATATTATGGATTTTTAGGTATTAGTAGTGTAATGATTTTAATACATGCATTAGCATGATTAAAGATCCAATTGCCCCTCAAAATTTTTTTTACATCTTCTTCATCATAAATGTGGAGGGCGGCATTTTTATAAATAAAATTTTTAATGCATTGCATGCTATTTTTAGTGCATCAAATCAAACAATGCATAATAATATTCTATGTATAATTAATACAAGTATAACTAATACATATATTACCAATGCAAATATTATAATACACTCTAATTAATATTATTCTTATATGTTGTACCAAACGATCGCTAACTTACTTTCCAATTATGGGAAATGGTCTAATAAGTGATAAGTCCACCATTAATAATTAAAGTCAAATATATATTTTGTCATTACACAAATGAGCTAATTTGGCTTGTTGACTAATAAATCAAGTATTAAAAGTATTAATTAATCCATCATTAACATGGTAAGGATAAATTTAAA
>DF362086.1:11418-21500 GCA_000787875.1 Solanum virginianum
TGGATCAAATCAGTGATAGGGTCAGATTTTATGTTCAAAGTATAATGAAGAAGCTCATATGGTAATGCAAGTGTGCATGGTGAGCATAATAGTCCCCTCGTCATGCTCTTTATACAAGCAATCTTTTATCGAATCATAAAAATAAATACCAAATTAATCAAGGTATCGAGAACAAAAATATACTAATAAAATTTTTTAGTTGATCAACCACATTACATAAGTTAATTTCTAAAATATGTAAAAATTAAAGGATAAAAAAGAAAACGAGATGGGGAAGAAAAATATTTATCTTAACCCATTAAATTTAACTTACTTTAACATATCTTATTAAACATTTCTTTCTTCTTTTTCCCTGTTACATTGAGCATTCTTAATATTTTTTTTGTGTTTTTTATAATTTTATTTTGCAATGTTTTACTTTATTTTGTACTTTTTTAAAATGTTAAATTAGTATCCATTCAATAACATGTTATTATAAAAATTGTCAAGATTTTTTAAAAATGTGCAAAAATAGAGTTACTAATATTATACTGCATATTCAGAATATAAATAAATAACATTGTCAATTTCTTAAATTCATCTAGCTCAATTTACTATGCTAGTCATCATTTATAAAAAAGAAAAATGACGAATAAATCAAATAAGTTTAGTTTTCATTTCTCTAAAATATAATTGAAAAAATAGAAAAAAAAAGTTCATTAATTCTATTAAATTGATATGTTAAAAGGATATCGACAATTTTCAAGTTTCTTCATTCAATTACATCTAGTTTACCTCATTTTATTAAAGAAAATTACACTTTTATCTCAATTTCAAGTTTGTAAAGAATTTATTCAAGTTAGTACATAAAAAAAAGAGTTACATTGAAATAAAATAAATAATAGATAAAAGAAGAATAAAAAATAAAACAAAAAAAATATGTCTAATAAATTTAAATAAAGACAATTAGAAGGAAGGAATTGCGTAAAAGAGAAAAATAACGAAAAAGGAGAAGAAGATCAAAGTCCAAAAGTTGACTATGGTACTTTTCAATTAAAAAAAAAGGGGAAAATTGCTGCACATGGGATTTGAACCCCTAACCAATTAAGATAAGCTTCTCACTTATTTTTATGGGATTCATTTTAATATATAACCTCATAAAATTAGAATTTGATCTTATATATATAGCGTAATTTTTTAAGGAAGAGAGTTCTGATAAACTCCTTGGAAATCACCTAGACACGCTCTTGGATCAAATTTTGTTGGAACTTTAAAAAATCAAGGAATTAGGTCTTTGTGAGTACTTTGTGTTATGAACCAACTCAAGCCCAATGTGTTGAATCGAGAAGAAGCAATAAAATTAAAATATCTTCATAAATAATTGATTTGGAAGTAATATTCAATTAAACAACTAGTTAAAAGGAACTATGACTTATAAGAACGTTTATGTAAAATTGTTGATATTTGATTATTAGTCAATTAAGTGTAAATTTAATCTTACAACTAAGGTAAATGTTATTGGAAAATACGGACAACACAAAAATATATATGATTAATATATGAGAATAATAAAAAAATTAATGACACAAAGATTTTTATGTAAAAAAAATTTTAAACAAAAAAAAAAGTTATGAGCCAAGAGAAGCAATTGATATTCATTATAATAAAAAAAAATTTACACTATGTAGGTCTCAGTAAAAACTCTAAAGATGACTACACATTCAAGAAAAATATTTTTTTTTTTAGAAAAATCAGCCTAGTACAATGGTATCTCCCATTTGTTTTGATGTGTTCTTGAACAAGTGAGCTAATGATCTTTTTATAGATAAAAATGTACTATTGTTGTCACATATGACATCATGAAAAAATAAAATTTCAAACTTTGAAACATCTTGTAAGATCCTTCTAATATTAAAAAGAATTTTGGTTATTTGTAGGTTGCAATTTTTGTTGACAAATGAGGTTGGATTTAAAAAAAAAAATTCATCCAGTTTCACATACCTGAAAGAATAAAGAGAGCTCATGCCGGTAAGTACATTGCATAACTCGAGCTTACTTTTTGATATCATCTTGATCGACATATTTGTAGGATTTTTATTTGTGCAAATCTTTTTAAGGTGAGATGATTCACTTTTCACTTAGCTTACTCACGAACACCCAAAGTTCTTTATGGTTTCAAAAATAAAATTACATTAAAAGAGTTAACAAGCATAAAGGGAAAAAAAGAAAATGTTGCGAGGAGAAAAAAAAAAGTAGAAGAAAAGGTTAAAAATGAATGAGAAAAAGTAAGAAGATGAAAGGAAGTGTGTATTCAAAATGCTCTGGGGCATAAATAAAGACAGAGATTTATAGGGCATGCGTTTAGAAATTTTATGTGTAATTTTTAACTGTAAAAGTGTAAGCCTTGAACGTAAAAGTATACACCTCAAACGCTCGATTTTTTTTTTGGTTATTTTAAAAGGTTTTTTTTTTGTTATGTCATATCTTTTTATTATGGTGTAATAATATTTATACTTTATGTTATAGTGTTTTTATAAGGATATATATAAATAAATAAAATAACTCTCATAGAAAATGATATCGAGATAAATAGTTTTTTTAGATGATTATATCTTAAATAAATAGTACAAAGATTTCATAATACTATATACTTGAGATAACTGTATTCATTAAGGTTTCATAATACTATATACTTGAGATAACTGTATTCATTTTTGTTATTGTTTTTACACATTTTATACTTTTCCTTCTTTAAAATATATAAACAAAAATCAATGCAAATATTAGTTAATGATAGAAAAGACTAGTAAATATAAAGTTCGATGATAGATTGTATGATGATTTAATTCATTGCAAATATTATCTCAATTATTGTTATTTTTTGCAAAGAATAATTATGATAACTTTTTTATATTAATTATTAATATTTATTTGTAAAATTGCTTTTATTTATATTTTAAGTAATGAAATTATAAACTTTAAATAAGATCCATGAAACTTTCGAGTAGCCCGTACGTTAGGTGATAGCTCATAGCAAGGCGTGAAAGAGACTACTAACCGACCTCGTCCACACAATTAATATTCACTTTCTTATTTAAAGTTTGTTTGATTTCACTATCATCAACAATATACTTATAACTATAAAGAGCCATTTGATATGGTATATTAATTTCAGGATAAAATATATAATTATTTTGTTTTGCGTTTGATCAGAGTTATTAGGTAATCATTGAACTATTCATTTTACTATTTGATAGAATAAATTATCCCAAAACAACATATTCCTTGAAATAACTTATTCCAGATAACTAATACCAAAATAACTTGAAACGACCCTAACAGTTGCCAGTTAGTTATCCATCAAATCCCCTTTATCTTTCTCACAAAAGTTTGAAGGTGTACCAAAAAAGCTACCTATATTTTCCCTCTAGCTCTCTTTAAATAACATGGCCTAAGACTGTGAAAGTGGAGAAGAAAAAAGGAAAGGAATAAAAATGGCAGAATACTGTGTAACAGGGGGTACAGGCTTCATTGCAGCTTACCTTATCAAAGCCCTGCTCCAAAAGGGTTACGTCGTAAGAACTACAGTTCGTGATCCCGGTAAGTAAGCTAGTGTTTAACTATAAATTTTAGGAGCAACTTTTGAAATTTTATTTTTAAATACTTCATCCGTGGTAATGTTTGATACGAATTTTGAGAAAAAAATTAATTAGAAGTGTTATTTGATTAGTATATCCTTTATAAATAATTAAATTTTTATTTGTACATGTGTTTCCCAATTCTAAAATAATTTAATGCTAAAGACAACATTTGAAAAAAATACTCTCTCTGTCCAACAATAGTAATTGATAGATGTAATTTTACCAAATCACTCTTTGAATATAATAATACAATGTCATAAAAAATATAATAGGGAAATAATTATAATTAATAAGAAGAGCAAACTAAAAATCAAGTGTAAAGTAAACAAATATTATTGAATATTTAATTTTAGTATAGTGGGGAAATAAATTCTCTATTGATTATCTAAATTGACAACTATTTTTAATATATCTAACAATCAAAATGGGAAGGATGGGGTAATTTTTTGGTAATGATTTTCAAATATTTTGGACTCGTTTTTCGATTTTTGAACTTTCACTCACAAAATTTTTAATTGGACCGTAACACAATTTTCAATTTCAAAAGTCATGTTAAAGAATGAAGATTGATTAATAAGAAGCCATGACAATTCTCCTCCCTTTGAGTTAACTTTTGAAGTGTGAGTTAGACCAAATATCTAATTTTACACGAATCAGAACAGAACTCATTTCATCTAATGTCGGAGTCTCAAATATAAAAGAGATGCTCAACATTGGGCGTGATGGGAGTGTTAAAACAATGAAAAATTCCTTAGTTAATGATATGGGGTGATCTGTTATAAGGTTGAGCTAGCTTTTGAGACATGAGTTAACGCCAAAACCTAATTCCACAAATCACAACTTCAAAAACTCTTAAGTTTTCAAGTTTTAACTTCAAAGTAGTACTAATTGAAAACCTTTTTTTTTTTGTGTTGTTACAGATAATGCAGAGAAAGTGGGGTTCTTGTGGGAGCTAGATGGTGCTAAAGAGAGACTCAAGATTATGAAAGCTGATCTTCTGGTGGAAGGTAGCTTTGATGATGCCATTCAGGGAGTAGATGGAGTCTTTCATACTGCTTCACCTGTTTTGGTCCCTTATGATGACAATATTCAGGCAACCTCTCTACTTCATCATTTTTTGTTTAGATCAGTCGAGCGAATGAGTTGTTGGCTTCTTATATAATATGGGAACAGTTCTCAACTTGATCATGAGCTAGTTTTTAAGTTGAGTTAGGCCCAACGTTCGTTTGTAAGTTATACTCAATGTAATGATTTGTTCCTAGTGCCTTTGAACAAATTGAAAGGCGTCTTTTCGATTGCAGAAAACACTGATTGATCCATGTGTAAATGGCACCTTGAATGTCCTCAACTCTTGCAAAAAAGCACCCACCTTGAAAAGGTTTGTGTTGACCTCTTCTTGCTCTTCAATCAGATACAGAGAAGATGTCCAACAGATTTCCCCTCTCAATGAATCCCACTGGAGTGACCTTCAATATTGCCAAAAATACAAAGTATGTAATAGAGGAACATGTGAATTTCTCGATATATAATGAATCAAACCTCTCTATAACAATGTTGTTTGTCTAAATATAATATAACGTTATGGTAGAGGACGGTGGATGTTGTAACTTTCTCCTTTTGTTAAGTGCAGCTATGGTATGCTTATGCTAAGACTAAAGCAGAAAAAGAAGCTTGGAGAGTAGCTGAGGAATGTGGTATTGATTTGGTGGTGGTAAATCCATCCTTTGTTGTGGGTCCTTTGCTTGCTCCTCAACCCACCAGTACATTGCAAGTCATATTGGGCATGGTTAAAGGTTGTACCTTTTGGCTGATCTGCTTCACGCAGGGTTCGAGAAAGGGCTGCATTCCAAACACCAACCTTTTGGGATGTTGCCTTTCCCTAAACCCTTCGTGATGCTTTTTGTAACGGGCTGTTGAATACTATGCAAAATAAAAATAGAAGTACTAAAAGGTCACTGTGTTTTCTACCAACATTTAAGCCTCTGACATGACCAAAAGATTCTTCTTTTCCTTTTTTCCTTGTTGATTAGGTATGCTTGGAGAGTATGGCAACAGAAGGTTGGGGTTTGTTCACATTGAAGATGTTGTGGGAGCTCATATTTTAGTCATGGAAGAACAAAAAGCTAAAGGTAGATACATATGTTCAAACTCAGTGAGACATATGTCAGAGATCAATGACTTGTTAAGGACCAAGTATCCATCTTACCCTCATGAGAACAAGTGAGTGGATCAATTTTTGTGCAAATTTAAGTTGTCTTTTCAATAACCATGGTATTCAGCTCAGCTTGTGCATACCTCGATTAATTCCACAGATAACTGTCATCCTCCCACCAATAACAAGTACCATGTTTCTGCTTCTGTAATTGGGATTTAAACCTAAGACCTTATGATTCTTAGCTCACTTCATTAACGACTAGGCCACACCCTTGGTGTTATAAATTTAAGTCATGTACATCGATTAATTTCTTCCCCCCTTTTTTTTTTGCCCAAGGTGTGGCAACCAAGAAGGGGAAGACATACCACATAGCATGGACAACAGCAAGATAACTGAATTGGGGCTGCCTCCTCTAAAGAGTATCGATGAAATGTTTGATGATTGCATTCAGAGTTTCCAAGAGAAAGGATTCCTATGAGATATATCTAAGTTGTTACCTCCTATATGACCCTCAATTTCTTTGTGCTTCGACAAAAGGGTTGAAATAAAATTACAAGTTTTCCACTCCTTTTATATACAACATAGAGTCAATAGGATTCCTTTATCTTGTATGGAAAGAAAAACCTTATCTAAGAGCATGAAGTTGAGGAATTCGAAATCTCAAGACTTGAATAAAATGGTTCATATAAGTAAAATGGTAAGTAAAATCGTGCTGATATCACATTAACGTCAATAGTCAGTATGAATACTATGAAATAATCCCCTGTGATACTCCGGCAGCGTGTGTGTTTGTGTGTATATATATATACACACCATATCGGTATCATATAGAATGAGCTCAATCTTGTATGATACTCTGACAGTATATTGATACTCAATTGGTATCATATAGGATTATGTTTTTTAAGAAATAAATAAATAAATTATTAAACTCTAAATTAGTAGAAAATATATTCGTCGTAATACTCCGTCAGTATATTTACACCATATCGATAACGTATAGGACTAGAAACTATTAAAGTTACAAACTTACTTATTGAACTCTAAATTAGTAGAAAATATATTCTTAGGATACTCCATCTTTATATTGATACCCTATCGATATCATATAATTTTGAGCTCTTTTTTTAATAAATAAAATAATTAATAGAAAATTATTAAAGTTACAAACTTATTTATTAAATTCTAATTAGTAGGAAATATATTCTTTGTGATACGCTATCGGTATGTTGATACCATATCGATATCATATAGGACCGAGCTTAATCCTCTGTGATACCTTGCCGATATATGTATATTCTATTGGTATATCATATAAGGTGAGTGATGATGTCAGCATGATGTCAACGCGCGAATTTTAACAGTACGGAGGCATAAAATGTAAATGGGTATATGGATATAAATAGTTTGTTTCAAAGGGGTATAAGCTTACTTTTCCCTATTTTATTTACATAAAAAGAAAAGGTAGAAATCATAGAAAATATACAATGACTATACAATATAGCTCGACAAATGTCATAAAAAGTATACATTGACTATATATAGTAGGAGTGACGATGGAGCGGTATGGGGTGGATGTAGGGCAGATTGAGCTCAACCCGCAAATCTTTTAAACTGCCCTACCCTACCGCACCATGCATAAACCTAACCCGTATAAATTTTTAAGATTTTTTTTTAAAATTGAGTTCAATATGAAAAATTAAAATTCATAATTTTTTTTTTAGTTTTCACTAATTAACATTTCAATAATTAATTCTTAATTGCTAATTAATTAATTCTAATTAACAAGTCAATAACTAAAAATTTACTCAACATCTCTAGTTTAAATTTTAGAAAAGAAATTAAAATTAAAGCCGATGTTTAATATAACAAATTTATATCTCTGATTTTTACTAATTACAAAGATTTTTTTTTCGAGATCCTATTTTGTACCTTAAACCCACATAAACCCGCAACCCCCCACCCCACCCCTCACCCTACGTTAGTTTTAAAATAATTATTTCAACTCATCCCGCATCCTCCACCCCATTGTTATCCCTACAATATATACACATGAGTTATACATCGAATATACATTATGACATACTTATAAATTCTATAACTTGATCTATACTATATTAAAAGCATGAAAACTCTTAGAAACGTTGTTTGAATTTTTGCCCTTCATTAAAATATTCTGCTTTAGACAAAATCGTCTTTTTATTATTTTTCTTAATTTATTATTTTATCTTTTATTTATTTAATTTTAAGATTCACTTTTGAATTAGAATTTCTATATATTTAGAATTCACTCTTGATTTAGGACTATTCTGTATAAATAACTGCCTAGGCGACAAAGGGAAAAGGAAAAATATTATTATGTTCTAATATTTAAGACTTTGAAATTAACTAAAACTTTGATTATCAAATATTTTGTTAATAAAAGGATGTAATATAGCAAATTTAAAAAAAGAGTAATTAAAATTACACTGAAAATATTAGAAACTCCTTTTATATTTAGGAGTCTTTTTTAAAATTAAATTTTAATCAATTAATTATTCAACTCCAAATTATTACTTTAAGTATTCATAAACTATTAATATATTTATATTATAAGTAATTAAATTGATTTTCTCATCTTTGTATGTTCATAATATATTAAACTATTGCATCAAATTAATACTATTTATTTAATTTTGTTTATATGAATATTATATTTACTTTAATGATAAGTATTATTTATATATAATTTTTAGATTGATGTGATGCATACGTGCAAAACACGTACACTAAACTAGTTCTACATAAAATACTCACTAATTATATATGCATATACAATGAATGGCCATCTTTTTGGTAATTATTTAAATCGAATGATCATCCACTGTAATTATCTCTAGTCTTATAAAAATAACTTTTATAAAGGATGGTCTTGATTTTCTTTTGGCCCCGGTTAACAAATGTTGCCCATAAAACAGTTCTAATTTTTATCTACAAGGCAAGCTTTCCCGACGTTCAAGTTAAGGTCATTTATTAAAAGAAAAATCATCAAGCAAGAACAAAATGGAAATCTGGACACTTAGATGAATGCTAGGTGTAATTTCCTCAGACTATTACATGTCGAAAGGTGGTCAGCTGAACACGACAAATTATATATTAGACTAAATATTATTATTTATACATATCTATTAAAGTTTGCGCATATTTTATGAAATTCTTGAATTCGCCATTAGTTAAATAGTAAGAACCTCAAGAAGGATGAATGTGTCATATATTTAAATGAAAAAATTACACAAACTAAATCCATTAAGAAACGTACTTAACCAAATTAGACTTACCTTAATCTATTTATTCGAGTTGGATCTTAGGCCCAAAGTATTTACCTGAGTGCCCCTCCACCAACATGGCATGATCAGTGGCCCAACTCCTATCATTGCTATGAATTAATTATCTATAATACTATGTCAGTATATTGATACTATATCAGTATCATATAGGACTGAGCTTAATTATCTGTGACACTCCATCAATATATTTGATTTCCTATTGGTATCATATAGGATTGGTCTTTTTTCTTTAAGAAATAAAAAAACAATTTTAAGAAATAAAAAAACAATTAAGAGAAAATTATTTAATAAACTCTAAAGTATGAGAAAATATATTCTTTGTGATATTTGATCGGTATATTGATACCATATCAGTATTATATAGGACTGAGCTTAATCCTTTGTGATACTCTATCAGTATATTGCTAGTCTATCAGTATCATATAAGATTGAAGCTCTTTTTTTAGGAAATAAATGGAAATCAATTAAGAGAAAATTATTAAAAACAATCTTACTTATTAAACTCTAAATAAAATATATTTTTTGTATACTTACGTCGGTAGTATTGATATTATCGCGGTATTAATAGGACTAAGCTTAATCATTTATGATAATCCGTCAATATATTAATACCTTATTGATATTAGGGAGGAGTATTAAATGTAATAAATTAGGGGGACATAATGAGTATATGCGGCTATATGGATATAAACAAGAGAATTTTTCAAAAAGAGCAAACGCTTGGAATATAGTAAGACAAAAATAGTTATAGTTTGCTAAAATTAGGATTTGTAGCAATGTATTATAGGAGAGAGGTGAGCGAGATCGAGAGATGGAGGATAGAGGCGAGTAAGCGAGGGCAGAGAGTGGAGAGAGACGAATTGTATGTATATATTTGTCAAATTGTATGTGTATATCAGCTAAATAATTATATATGTTTAACTAATATACATATATATTTGTATATCTAGCAAGCGAGATTGGAAGAGATGAGAGATGTTA
>DF362086.1:27617-45195 GCA_000787875.1 Solanum virginianum
CAGAACATAAAATGTAAACCTCCGATCAGAAACTTCAGGACCATCTACGTCTGAAACATGAAGACAGTTAACCCCTGATTGGTGAACATCTTTGAAGACATGCAAGGGACATGCTTTCTGTAATACTTCCTTGATGCTAGTGGAGGTGCCTGGAGAAATTACACGAGTGTTTTCTACCGAATGGGAAACCCCTTGCAAAGCATGATGTTGCACATTTTTGTCGGTTCCTGCAACAATTTTCGCACAAAAACCATTATCTGGCTTTCCCTTTGAAACAGGAACTTCCGACAATTGTTCATCACTTGTTTTATTAGAAACTTGACTGCGCAACAATCTCCACTGTCGTCCACCTTGGCTTCCTCTACCTGTGCGTGGCCTTCTCTGACTGTCTAGTCCTTTTCCAATTTGAAGTGCTGATAACTGCCGCATAAAATTTTCAACATGATCAGTAAGATCCCAAAAGGCAATACTTCCATCAGTAGATCCGCTAATAATAATATACCGACTTCCAAACTGAATATTGCCTGCAAAATCAAGATTTCAATCAGATTAAAGGCATGAATGAATGCTATATGAAACCGAGGAATTATTACAAACCTCTAATCACACAAAAGGAACAAAAACTGTTTGAGTTTCTCTACAAGAATGTTAATGCAAGTAAACACCTGTAACTCCTTAAATAGTACCAAGTAAACACCTGTAACTCCTCAAGTAATACTCCCTGCCCCCCAATTTAAGTGTCTCGGCTTGCTCAAGTCCAAGTTTAAGAAATAAAGGAAGACTTTTGAATCTTATGATCTTAAATTAAAGATGTGCGTAGTACTTTAAATCTTGTGGTCTTAAATTTTCCATGTAAAATATTGGAATTGAAAATTTTACTAAGTATAGCAAGATGTACCCTTTTGGGACAGACCACAAAGGAAAGTAAGACACTTGAATTAGGACAAAGGAAGTGGCAACATAAAGACCATAACCTGAGAAAACTAACTAGAGGCTCGTTTTGTCACCCATAAAGAAGGAAGAAAGTAATTTGGTCCTATAAAGAAAGAAGAATCCATCCAACAGTTCCTTTTGAATCCATAAAGGTAATATTAGTTGCAGTTGTTCCGGAAATACCAGTAGACATCTCAAAATCTCAGAAGGCTGACAACTTCGAAGTGTCAATACCACTATGTCGAAAGAACACAGAATCACATAAAAACTTACTGATCTCTTGCAGAATTTCCTCATTTTGCTAACTTATAAATTCAATTATTTGGGAAGACTCCATATTGGAAGATCTTTTTGCTTTTATTTATCTTTTTAGTATAGATAAAGTGTATCATCAGCATCGAATTAGCACTGGCAATCAAAAACCAAAACATGTAAAATTACAGGGAACCTTGTTTCTTACAAGGAGTCCAAAAAATTCTGCCATTGATCTGCATCATGTATATAGTTCTTTAAAGCAGAACTGAAAAGACAAAACAATTCAGTTATTTTGCTTTACCGTAATCCCCAATGTTAATATTGCAACTGTAATTTCTAGCACATTTTTTTTCACAAGTTTATTCATGTTAATGATTCAGGAAAATATCTTTGTTTTGAGTAATTGAATTGCATATTTTTCTCATAGACATAAATTAGGCAACCAATATTTTTATTTTTCAAATACTACTTCTAGATAAGAAATTTTCCATCCCTCTCTCTTCTCCTTAAGCAGAACATATCGAGAATATACCCTGTATAGATACTAAAATGCACAAGTGTAATATGTTGCCATGTTTCTGCAGAAACTGTGGTTATGATCGCTCTAAAGGAAGCTAAATTGTTTTTCCTGGTGCTTTAACCTCTGTGGCCCTACTTGCTAGGCCGTCTGCTCGCACCTCTCTCTGTTTTATTTTATGAAAAAGGTAGAAAAGCTCATCACTCTATCTAATACTCAAGAAGAAAATGCCATAAAATCTAAGCATGTCTTCTATATAGCCATTTTGCATAGAGAGTGTCTCTCTTTCTTACTTGGTGCCTCTGACATGTTCCTAGGTCTCACATGTGGATCTACGTCCATACTCCATACATGTCTTTACTCCCATCTACACTAATTATGCGAAATATACCTTATTTCTCTAATCCCTCTTTAAGCTCTATTATCTTGTCTACCTTGACCAAATGGATATAATGAACCCCACTCACAAAGTAGTAGTTATTATCTCTTTTACACCAAATATCTGTCTGGTACTATATATACACCTCCCTCAGATCTTCAATGTGTGATGTGTCAAAGATCAAATATAGAAAAAAAGAGCTCTGATTTATGAGTTGAAGGTTTGAAGAATAAACCAAAATAAAACATCACAAAAACAAAAATAAAAAATAGAAAATAAAAAAATTTTAAAAAAAATGCAGAGGGTATAAATAGTTTGTTAATCATGGTATGGATAGTAGCTACATCAATAATACCAGAGCCCATCTTATTACTCCCTCTGTGACATTTTATGTGACACGTCTTTCTAGTCTGTTTGAAAATGACAATATCCTATACCTCGCAACAATTTAACTTTTGACTTCATTTTACACTTAACGACATGATTTTATCACCATAAAAATGTGTGGCCATGTTTCAGACCTTTTTTTCTTGACCTCATGCTTAGTCATTACACCTTCACATAGATTTTTTTTTTTTTTGAGAATGGTAATGTCACCTTCACATAGAATTAAAGGGAGGGAGACCATAAAAGCGTCCTCTTTGACGAGTGGCATTCGGGCTACTTCAGAAAGGTAGGCATACACTTCTTCCACAAGCTCCAAAACAAGAATATAGAAAACTCTGGTCTCTCATCCATCAAAGGTGAAGGAAAAGGCTGCTGGCAGTGAGGACAGTGCTTACTTAATCAGTATTAGCCAATTCAGTTACTTTAATAGATCTTGAGCAAGAGTGTTTGCCACTCTCCCAGCCTGTGGTGGTGAAGGCCAAGTCATCAAGAATCTGATCCTTGATCATATATTTTGGTTTATTTGGTTAGAAAGGAACAGAAGATGTTTTGATGGGGTGTCAACTTCTTTTGGTATTCTGAAGGCAAGGTGTTTTGTCAATCTGTTTAGTCGGTCCAATCTGGACCCTGCTTCTAATGCGGAGCAATTTCAGTACATTATTAGCTCACTGGTTCTGACTTAGATAGTTTGTACAGTCTGCCAGTGATATTAAGCAACAATGCCACATCTTGTATGTTTGCATCTTCTTGATGCCTCTCTATTAATACCATTTACTTCATTTACAAAAAGACACTGAAAAGAAAATTAAGAAGGCTTTTATTACCTTTGTCAAAAACAAAAAAGAAGATTAAGAAGGCTCGTGATGCCATTATGCTAATGTCTAGCTTTGATTATATAAGCAGCTTTAAGATTTTTATTTAAATTCCTGGTTTGATTAATCAATGGAGAATTTGAATGTAACTACTAGATTTTTGTTCAAATGCCTTTGGGAACGTTACTGTGCTCAAAAAGCAATCTTACCCTATAGATCCTACAGAGACAAAGTTTTAAAGAGTTAATCAACTAAACTAAGTCATAAACCAACCTTGAACTGGGGGACATGTAGGAACAACGATATGTTGCAAAGCAAGCACCGGAGATGACAAAGGAGTCAACAAAGCAACATCAAACCTGAAGAGTTATTGGAAAACAAGCAACCAGGTCAGAAACAAGAACAAGCACGTTCTCTGCATAACGGGAATACATGGTATCGCTATTAGGACATGATGAGATATTGGACGTAAATACCAGAGTCGATAGGGTAATAAAATAGCTCGCAGTGTAACTGTGGCGTCTGAACATGCAACAACTATGAAACAGACTGAACATCTGCAGATGGAATAAACAGGAGGCAATTTGATCATATTCACCTAATTTTACAGAAAATGATAGTGATCACTGTTGATTTACTGACCTGGTGCCTCCAACCTGAACAAGAAAAGCAGTAATTGCAAGATATCTCCAATCATTTTCAAATACATCTGGAACGCATGGTTCTGAATAGCTTCTCTTGTCTTCTGAGGAAAATGATCTGCCATTTTCAACTGTTCCGCAAACTTTTTTGTTTTGTTGTTTTCCATGATTTCTTTCTCTGGTTGGCATATCAGTAGAAAACCACTGGAAAGATGCAGATGTCAATGAACCATGAAAATGTAAATCATTTTTAATATTGCACTCTCTGTCAAGGGTTCCTTCCCTTATTCTCATCTTACTTTTTTGTTTCCAAGCAGTTACTACCCTTTTTGCACCTACTGATATTAGTAAAGAACAATCCTCTGGGTCATCTAAGAAACATTTTTCACTGTTAACGCTATCAGGCATGTCATTTGCATCCACCACCATTCTATGTAGCCTTGAGACAAAGAATATAGATCTCACAGCTGATCCACCAACATGTTCACCAAGCAGCTTGGAAGTTGACCAATTTTCAATTTCTGGACCATACCTGAGACATCAGCAAAAAATAACTAATTTGCCATAGCACTTCTAAAAGTCAAAAGCAAAGAAATGTGCAGATATCAAGATCAATACAAGGAAGCCCAATTAGGTCGGGAAATGGTTTAAACAAAAAAGAAAAAAAATTGCTGCCCAGGTTTAAATAGATTTATCAAAATCAGAAATGACATCATACCTTGTCAATCTCACAGTTCCATCTTCACAACCTGTTGCAACCCAAATCATCTCAGAAAAAGTATCCTGTTTCTCATTTAGACTGCATGATGAATCTTGGGAGATGAAACATAAGGTATGTATCTCCCTGCCATGGAACTGCAGGTGAAAATTTTTGGGATACATCACACTCTCATTAGTGGTCACCCAATGTCTATGAACATAAATGATTCCATCCTGCAGAGAAAGAGCTATAGAGTGGTGAGGATATTAAGCCAATCATTAGAAACAACAACAACAACATACCTAGTGGAATCCCACAAGTGGGATCTAGGGAAGCCAGTCATTAGAAGAGTTATAATTTTGAGGACAGCTAATAACTACTTATACAAGTCGCGCATTTCTACTTCCCTAAGCATTCTGCTACGAGCAACGTCCATCCTTGGCTGGGTCGCCATAACTAAGCAACTGTCTGCATAGTACGAATCTAATCCCATAATGTAGCGATGAATGCAGTTTGATATGTTAGAAATGTGTACTGGTGCATAATGAGCCAATGAATCAAACTCAAGGCTATACTCACGAACTGTTTGGCCTTGACATATGCAAGGCAATTTTTCATCTCTGGTACATCACCAAGAAAATAAGAATGAGGGCGCCTCCATCCACCACAAGTTACTTGCAAAACCTATTCCAGTGTATGTAAGATCTTTATGATGTGGAAGAGAAGGAGAAAAGGAGCATGATATTGACCAAGTAGGCAAGAAAGACAATACCTTTGTCTCAGAAATTAAATTCCATATGATAAAGTCTGATGAAGAAAATCCTATCGCACAGCTGCTGCCAGGTAAATCATCTTGTTGGTCAGCATTAGTGCAGACTGATCGTATTGTACTTAACTCTTTCACTTGCTTGATCCCTATGAATTCCAAGTTATGACGACTTCTATCATGTTCAAAGTAGCATATGCACCCATCTCCTCCAGTCTGAAGAAATTAGAGAACAAAGCTTGGACAACACAATCATATGTTCTTGCCGCAAGTACTTTCAAGCCATGAATTCCAAGAAATTGCTAATATAATGGCATATTTATATGTAAGAATTTGAATGCATGTTCTCTTACATAATAGATACTGAAAAAAGATTCTTCTTTCTTCCTCCTCTTTTGGTAGACAAAAGATAAGTCATGGAAAATATTGAATTATAATATTACAGATATATCACAAGAAACAGAAAATGTGCTTTTTTCCACATACTGAGTTTATTTATTTCTGTTTGAGCATATCCCCATTCAACATAACTTTCTACCTTAATTTATGTTGAAGTATATTTTTATGCTCTCATATAGACTTCTATGATGGCAATTCTAAACATTTATAAGGGACAAAAAGATGATAAGGTAATTAACCACAACAAATAACATGATTATTTTTCTTTTTTCCTCCCTTTTTTTGGAGAAAGAGAATAACTTGATATGTTCTTTTCATCATTTTTGCGATCCATTATGTTAAATAAGTTTCTAAGGGATACATAAACAAACTCCGATGGGAAATGCATCTGATGTAAAACTTGTAAAATTTACTTTCAACCTTTATCTGTATATTATCTTTAAAAATTAAACTTAGGCTTCTCTACTCCTAAATGTTTTGAACTCCATAAAAATTGACTTCAACAAAATTTCTCAGCACATTTGAAGAATCACCTTTTTTTTTTTTTGAGACGGTAACAATTTGTATTTCTATTTCCAAAAATGAAGAAGAATTACCTTTTTACAATTTATTAACATAAAAAACTCTTATATTTCTTGGGAACTCTTATATTTCTTGGGAACTATCAGTATCCTTTCTTTCTTTCTTTTATTTGGATTTAATGATAGGGAGATAGGACACCTAATACAGAATAATTTTCAACTTCTATTTTTCTCTTCATTTTTAGCTGGTATTTCTTCTTTGAACTGCATTCTGAATAAAAATATCACAGAAAAAGAATTAAATGTTAATTTAGATCATATATTATTGCCTATATTTTGGCTTTGGCTTTCCACATTCAGATAAAATAAAGAACAAAAGGAACATAGATGCAACAAAAATTATATTTTTCTTCCAAAAATGCAATAAATTTTTGATAAATATCATGGTGTTTATTATTAGGTGTCTTCCAAAAGCCTTTGTTACTCTATGGACACCTTACTGATATTGTCCTAGGCATTTTGGCAGTTCTCTTCAATAACTAGTCACACTTTGACTATTCCATTATCATTAATTTTTTAAATCATGAAATAATTATACGACATTTTGAAGATCAAGTGACTAATCAAATTAACTTTTTCAAAGTAAACTAACAATGCAATGCATCTGCAGATTGTAGTTTCTATCTGAAAAGATAATTTATGCTTTTTTTCTTGATAACTAAGAAATCCACGAGGCCAGTGGCTCCCAGTTCTAAACTCTGTACATGATGGGCCTGCCCCATTCCACTGCCCTTCTCCACGTAAATACAAGGCTTTTGTCTGTGGCGAGGGTTGAACCTGTGACGCGTGCCTAATCACATATAGCTCTTACCACTAGACCAAAGCCATGAGGACAATAGTTTATCCACTTTTATAGTGTTATTTCTTATCATGGCCTTTTCTCTGATCTATCTTTTGCATAGAACAGGAGTAGTTCAGGTTTTAATAGAAATGCAATGTAAAGAGTCTTTGAGAAGCACATGGAGAAAGCTCACCTGAGGCTAACTTTTTAATCTCTTGATCTAACATGTAAGGAATTAATCAGGAAAACACACTCTCTGATATGTGGTTATAGACTTTCAAGTGTACTGTGTACATCTGGCCAATGTCATAAAGAAGGAATTCTCTCTGTAAAACTTAAAAGTAATGACTGAAGGATATCTTTGGAGGTTAACAGCTACAGGGCCAAATAAAGGTCAACCTCCATTTGCATATTTTTGACTTAGTACGGCTCTTTGTCATTACTTACACAAAGTTCTTAGTTTTTGAGAGCTTATCATATTAAACAGTAGAAAAAGGCCTAGAAAATGAAATATCAACAGATCCTTAGTTAAACAAATCATAAAGAGAATAAAAAGATCACCTCAACCCAAGCATTAATTCGCTCAATGTCATAACTAGTACAAATGAATAGTTATTTCAAAAACAACTAGTAGAACTGAATAAGCATCCACTAAGGTCTTACCGAATGAATTTCAAGTTGTGTAGGACTAAAACTAGCAATGGAGATGCTACACACAGTTGATATTCCATGAGCTCCTCTGAAGTTGTTGAGGGGAGTTATATTTATTACCGAAGCTGTAGACATGCTAAATAGAATGTCTTTTTGCAATGGAAATAACAAAAGATTACCACGAATGTCACCACACACTAGAACCTACAAAAAGGAAACAGATTAAGAATTCTGAAACTTACTTAAGTAACAGATATTTCATAGAGATGGGTTGTTCAAACTGGAAACAGAAAAAGTCAAGATATATTATTGTCTTGCATAGCTAGAAAAGGGGATATAACATATTTGAAGCAGCTTCTGCTTAAAGTAACGTATGGGAACACCTGGGACTCTCAAAATGTATGGAGGAACTTCATCTTAATCACATAGCAGAATAATTCAAGAATTATTAGGGACAAAATAATTTGTTCAGTGTAATACAAATACTACTTTCTGGATACAATTCTTTTTTTCCTGAATTAGTACTTTCTGGATACAAATTTACTGTAGAAGACACACATAATGCAGTAAAGAAGCCATATGCACGATTCCTAGCTTACTCTGTCCCAATTTGCTAGTCTTTTCTTTACTTGGCACAAATATAAAGATAAGACTTGATAATATGATTTGTTAATCTTTATTGAGAAACCTGTGGGTCAAACATTGACCTTCATGTCATAGAATACAGAATAAAGGAAAATTTTGTATTAAGAATAGAAGAAGTCCTGTAAAACTTCTGTGGTATTTAGAATGCATTAAAGCTTTTCATATTCCATTTAAGGAAAATGAACAATATTTTGGAAAAATCCAAAAGGGGAATAAGATGGGCATTCGCGAAAGAGGCAGTAATACCCAAAAAATGTTAGAAGCCATAGAGAGAGAAAACAAGTTTGAAGACACAGAGAGAGAAAACAAATTTGAAGCCATAGAGACAGAAGAGAGAAGGAACAAATGGCTAAATTTCATAATACATAAACTAAAAAGGGTATTGACCTCATTCTCTACTGATGCATCCAAGCACATTATTCGCATCCCAAAGCATGAGTGGAATTCTGCTATTAAAGATACACAACACTTTCTCATGATATCATGAGAAACAGAGGGCAAAGGATTGAACAGCCTCCATAATTTCAATGTGCCTCTAGGATCAGAAGTGAAGAGGAACCTACAGGATAAGGTCATCAGAATATATGGCTTTGACCAGATCAGACACGTAAATGATAAATTGTCCCTAATTTATTCAACCAATAGATGCAGATTTATCAAAAATATGTGTTTGTGTGTGTGTCTGTAAGTCCATGCCAATACCATACTACTTGTACTTAAAGGGAAAATCTTATATGTCGAAAGTCAACATGCAGTGGACAACACAAACTTATAAAATGTTCATCAATCTTCTATTTAAATGTCATGAAATTCCTCGTATCCTTATGACTGCTGGCATCATCATAACTTACATTGGTCCCAAAGATTTGCACCAATAAGTTCCAAGTAGTTGCCTCTCTGGTTCAGCTGACCATGTAGAGGTGAGTTCAACTCTAGGATTCAAGACATCACCAACAACTTTGGCGATCATCATAGTGCCTTTACCATTGCCAACAGCAACCCAATTTTCAACATCTTTAGTAACATTTGAACAGTGTGACAACAAATCCATGCAAACTATTGGTCCTTCCTCCCCAACATGAAGAAGTTCAGTCCATTTCACATCCTCGGCATCATATAGTTTAGCATGGTACACATATCCATTGTTTGTAGCAACATAAAGAGAATCTTCCCGAGAAAAATGCAAGCATCTTACATATTCGCTTTTGCTGCATGAAATTTGATAGAGCCAAATCAGTCAATGAGCACCACGTGCAAAAGTGTGAACAAAGTAAGTTGTCCAGAATTAAGACAGAATGCGTTGCATGAGCAATATAAGAGAATTTTCCTAAAAATTGAAAAAAACAACTTGCTTTTTGATAAGTACCCCTGAAAAAAATATAATACATCAGGCCAAAGGTTTTTTTCTATAACAGTGGTTTCCAATCAACTTGCACTCACCTATGGATACTTGCATCCTTCCATGAAGACAAGAATCAGATACCCTGTCCACCAAGTTTAAGCAGATTGGAAAAAATCACCTAACTTTTTTGTCTCTAATAGGATTTGAACCTAACAAATGCAAGGCTTACTAATTAAACATAATCCTTAATTTTTCCCCCTTTAATGCAAGATAAAGAACTCTAGGGATAAACAAGATGAATTTCAGTGGCTAGTTGCTACAAATACAGGAAGACAAAATGAGCTTTGAAAATCATCACAGAAAAATTGCAATATTAGCTATACCTGTTCATGAGGCCAACATGCTCTCTAAAATTTGGAATATAAAGAGCAAATTCCTCCTTTTGGACAGTTGACTCTTGTACTTCCATAATACCTCCTCCTTCATTAGAAAAAGATGCTTGCAGCCGGTGTACTTTTATTGAAGAATCAAACCCCGCAGTCACAAGTAGTGAGGCATCAGGATCATAGAGACAACGCCAGATCCCTCTTCCTCTGTATTATATCATAAAACCAGTATATTACAAGTGGTAAATTGGAAGAAAATCATTAAAACAATTTAACATAAAGTCACTTTGATGAAATAAAAAATGAGAAATAAAGATTTAAGTGGTACTCAAATATAATTAAAAAGTCACTTTTTTTGAACTTTTCCTTTCACTTACACGTGCTCTTTCATTCTTGTAAGTTGTGTGCCGTCCATTCCCCATACACGACATGTGCAATCCTCGCCAGCAGTTATGATTACCTAAGCAGAGTCCCACAAATATAGAGACAGCGCCAGATACTTAGAAGCAATCCTCACATGTCCCGCATTTGAAGGAAAGGAATGCACAAATTCTTAATGAACTATCACAAGTTACAGTTCTACAAAAAACGTTACCACATAGAATCATCAACACATAAAAGATCCCCCTCATGAAGAGCCCAACTGTCTGACAAAAGAAAACTAGAATTCAACAAAATAACAAAAAAACATCGGTGGTTGGGCTCTCTTGGCTTACAATGACAGGGCTCAAGACATGATTACAGATAGATTTCGGTTTATTTCATGCTTGTTAGATTGTTCTCCAAGTAAAATAAAATCAAATATAGGATATATAGAAGTATCCGTGTTCATATAGATACTCTTTGTGAGATCAGAAAATGCAGCAGCTCTAAAACAATCACAGCATTGTGGATATGTCAAGTTAGATAAAATGTGATTTCCTTGTAGAGAAGAAGTTTAACCAAAACACGAACAATCTTATCCTCTTCTCTTTTAACAAGCTTATCCATCTATCCACATCATAAATTCCCCACTGGGGCATCGGACATGTTTTTGAGCTGACTAGCAATATTCTGCTGTCAACCCCAGCCATAACAATGCTTAGGCAATATATACAGCTTTTGTTATAAGGTTGCAGAGTCACTTTTAGCATCTGCAGCTGCAGTACTTTAGCATGCTCAAAAGCATATCCCACATGCTGTGTAAGTGAATTACAAAGTACTTAATGAACATGAACTTACAGAGTCAAATATACAGCAGTCCCAAATTCTAGCACTGTGACCAAATAAGACCGAGTCATCAACCAAGTGGTTGGGACCATCAGCACTAAGCGTCCAGATACGAGCACTGCACTAACAAAAAAGAAGAATAAACCACCTAATTTACTGAATAAATGGTTCTATGGCTCAATATATAGGTGTCAATAACAAAAATATGAACCTGCGATCATCAGATACAGATACTAGTTTACATCCATCAGCTGACCATGCAAGGCGGAAAATTGAACCTTCATGTCCAGTTAGTTTACATATATTTATGGCTTCATATTGCTGATGAGGAAGCTGGAGACCTTCATAACTGGTCAAATTCAAAGGATTTTTGGTAGAATTTCCTGTAACATCAGGACCAGATTTACAACCCACCTTCCAAACAAGAACCTGCCAAATCCAGATCAAAAAAATAAGTGTCTGTTAGAAGACATATGCAGAAATCAATGAGCACAAAAAGGCGTTACCACATTGAACAGATCCATTTTACAAAAAGATTAGGTGGTATGTTTGTCCTGATAGAGCACCCAGGGGTGTCGCCTAGTGGTCAATGATGTCGATTGAGAACTATGAGGTCTTAGGTTCAAATCCCAATAGAGACAAAAAACAGACTAGGACCCTTCGGGGTGGCCCAGGCGTTTGGGCTTGAGACTTTCATGTTGGAGGTCTCAAGTTCAAAACCTCTTGCTAGCGAAAGCAAGGGGTTTGCCTTCTGGGTCAAGCTCGTCGCACTGGGCTTGCCAATGTGGGTTACCTCTTCTCTATGGTTTGCGAGCTATTGCATAGGAACAGGATTTTCTCCTGTGTGAACCCAAGGGTAGTGGTTGCGGATTCCTCTTGTCATAAAAAAAAAAAAAGAAAGAGACAAAAAACACTAGGTGATCTCTTCTCATCCGGATAGAGTTACATGATACCCATTGATGGTGGGAGGTGGAAGTATCCCATGGAATTAGTTGAGGTGCGCAACAGTTGTCCTAGACACCATGGTTATCAAAAAAATGGTCTGATAGTAACCGTAGTTAAAAGAGAGACTCATACAAGACATGGTCTCTTTCTATGTGTTGTCCGTAAAGAGGACAACTCGCTGATTATTCATTCACCAGAACCAGAAGTTAAAATAGAGCATACCTTCAGTTATTAAACCAAGTTCATCCAAAACTGCAGAAAGAAACCATAAAATCTGTCTATAGCATGCGAAACTATCCAAGAGGAAAGTTTTTCAGGGAAAGAGTCTATGAAGTGCAACAGAAACTTCTAAAGAGCGGACCCCATGGCTTAGTTCAAGTGGCAAAGGTTGAGGGAGTTGTGACTTAAGTCACAGGCTCGAGCCCTACACCATGCAAACTAAGCCTAGTATTTAAGTGGAGAAAGTTAGAGGCATGGCCCATTAGCCCCGAGTCTCGAAGGTTGCAGTTGGTCATAAAGGTTAGCCCCTGACAGATTTCTTGATCATTAAAAAAATAAAATATCTAAATAGTGTGTTCAACTTCTCTGAGAGCAGAACAATTTTATTCATGTGTCTTATGAGTGAGGGAGTAAGTCAAAAATTGGAACGTGGAAATGTACTGGAGTAAGTCAAAAATTGGAACATGGAAATGTAGTAAGTAAAAATTTTAGGATGAAACATGTAGACACAAAATATACATTCAAGTGAAGTGAACAAATGGAGACAACACAAATGAAACAAGACAGAACTGTGGTGCCTAAATGCAAACAATTCATATATCTAGGCTTATTCTTCTAGGAGGATGGCATGATATATGAAAATGTGATAAATAGAATTAGGACAAAATTGTAGAAATAAAGGAGTGTTATGGCACTGATATGGCATAGAATGATACCTAAGTAAAATGCAATTTCATAGTATAGATATGAGATCAATCATGTTATATAAGATAGAATGTTTGATTGGTAAGGCCCAATATATCCACAAGATGAATTTCATAGAATTAAAAATGTAAAGATGGAAGCATGTCAGACAAGGTTAACAAGATTAGCAGATGATCACAACAAACTAAAGGTGCAATTAGTGCTATGGCCATTTCTACAGAAACTTCCATATGCACCAACTGACCCATAAGTATGATATTAAGATTATTGTAGGTGATAAAAACAGAAGGGTGTGCAATAGCACACATAAGAATTAAATGGGAGGTGGTTGCCTGAAATTATTTATACATATCCCACTTAGGGCCTTCATATGCATTGGTCTATAGGTGCAGTTGTCAGATGAGTAACAAAAGGAGATGAGATAAACCTTAATCACTTTTTCTATTTTTTTTAATAATGGCAGTATTCGGACAAGCTTGCATGCACCTTGACCATTCTACCAAGTACTTGCAACCTCCCATCAACACGATAATGGAGATAACGGATATGCTCTGTCGGATATCAAGTAACTTTGTCCAGTAACGCTAGGCAAAATGAAAATAAAATCAAGGAAAGGTGTTTGTCTCTACTGAGATTCAATCAGTCTCCAAGTTTGCAGAAGGCTATATTAGGTGCAAGTAGGTAAACCTCAAAACACCTGGGGGGAAATTATCTCAAAAGACCTATAATCTCCTGAATGCGCATATTTTAAAAATACATATAATACAATAGAAGCAAAGGATCTAAACAGAAGGCCTTAACTAGTTCAAAATAAGAATTTGTTGTAATTGTTACCACCACATTATATCAGGTATATGTCAAGAGTTACTTTATACTTGTATGTTTGTGTGGGAATAAGTTTGATTTAGAGAAAATCTAGTTTTAGAGAATTCCTACTCACCCTTAAGACATAATTTGAAGTTGGAACAAATTAGGCCTAAATGGAACAGAATGGACATATAATTCGTCTTGCCCATCCCAACTACTTTAGCATTTGACACTACAATGTTTGGTTATTTGATCTATTTATTGATAAAATTAGGGTTAAAAATTATCGGAAGTTGCTGGAAAAATTTCTCTGACACAATGTATCATGATATAGTGGAATAAGGGCTATACAACAAGATAGAGAGAAGGGAAAAGGTATAACCAAATACTGGTACCTCATTAAATATTGTACCAGATGCCACTTGGAGAGATCCAACTTCATCGCCCCAAATCCTCATGGAGTACAACAAACACTTTTCTAAAAATGAGATAAAGAGGAAAAGTTAAAAGCATGAACCCTGGCAACTATGGTTGAATTAAGTCTCCTAATTAACAATACAACAGCTAGCAGTATCTCTGGTATACATTGCTTTATCTGCACAACCATTTAGCACTCGAAAAATAAACAAAAATGAAACTGGAAAGATGAATCGACAAACAAACCTGAGCATCTTACTGTGGAAAGCAGAGAGCACCTCAACATATCCCAGATATGTACAGAATTGTCACTGCATCCTATAGCAAGACAATCACTACCATTGTTTGACGAAGTAGCGCCATCCCACTACCACCACATGTTAAGTATCATAATAAGTATAAATCACAGAAAAGTTTCTCGGAGGCACCTATTTCATAATTAAGAAAAAAGTTTACCTTCAAAAAGCTAACATCCAAAACCCAGTGGGTAAACTTAGGCAGCCGGAGCACGAGACTTAAAGTTAAATTGAAACATGCTTGCTGCTCAATCTGAGGATTAGAAATCCTTATAACTTGCAAGCAGAAAAGTTTAACTCGCCTCTCACCATAGACTGCAATCTTAAAAGTAACGTGCGAATCCGATAAGTGTTCATTAAATGCCTCCAACGAAACTCCATGCACGCGAATTCCATCGAATACGTCAAATGATCTTATCAATTTGCCAATCGTCAAATCATAGACCAGAATTTGTGAACCCGTTCCTGCAGAGACATTAATTAAATGCTTACAACCAATTAAGTAGAAAGATAGTGTTAATGAATAAAAAGGTGCTGCATTTTGCAATGGCAATCACAAAAGCAGATAAATTTCAGAAGAAGGAAAAAAGGAAAGAGAAGCAACCAGCTAGAAGAAAAGGAAGTGAAGAGAGGTCCGGAGGAAGGTGTAGAAAGCAGAGGGCGGAGATTTCGCCGAGGTACTGCCCTCTTTGGAGGCGACAACAGCTTTGCTCCGCCATGGTCACAGCTCCGTCTCACTAGCCGCCACCAATGCTTCCCGGCGGCAGTGTTCAAATGCTAATGGTCAATGGGCTGGTATGGTGTTTTTTGAAAAGTGGCACATATAGCCGCTTTTAGGGAGTCTGATTTAGGTTACGACCAAAAAATTAGTACTAGTCATTTTAAACTCAACTTAGACATAAGTCAAATTACTAATTTTTTAAGCCTTGACCAAAGTTGATGTTTTGAGGTAGTAGTGAAAATGTGAATAACACGTGAGATACTTGCATTAAAAAAGTAGCTATCAAGATATTAAGGGTATTGAAAGGGTCTTTTGGTGGACGTTAAGGTTTGGTGGTGGAACGGAAAAGTTCAAACAGAGTGAAAACTAAGAAGGTTGCCCATACAAATTGATTGGAGTGCATGGATGAGGATGAAAAATGAAGACTTAAGAATATCTATAAAACGACGAAGACAGAAGCAAAGGCAACGATCACTATTGTTAAGACAGTAACGTTTGTATGTTGAGCTAGAAAAAAAAGAGGGGGGGAGGGAAGGGGGGAGTGACAAGAGATTGTATAGGCTCGTGCATGAGAGAGAGAACTTTGATCAAGTGGTGAAGTGCATCAAGGATGAGAATGGTGAGGTGTTGGTGGATAAGACTTCTGTTAAGCAAAAGTGGCAAACTTACTTTCACAAACTCTTAAATGTAAAAGGAGACAGAGCTATTGAGATGGGTGATTTGGCGCACTCTGATAGTCATCGAGATTTTGGTTACTACAGGTGTTTCAAGGCTGAGGAAGTTAAACATGCTATTAGTAGGATGAACACAAGGAGAGCGATTGGACCCGATGGGATTTTGGTGGTTTTTTGAAAGAGTACGAATAAGGATGGAGAAATATAAGGAAAGAAAGAGGGAACTTCATATGGTATTCATTGATCTTGAGAAGGCCTATGACAATGTTTCGAGAGATGTCCTATGAAGGTGTCTAGAGGCGAAAGATGTTCCAATGGTATATATTAAGGTGATAAGGAAATGTATAATAGAGCCAAAATTCAGGTAAGGACAATGAGAGGAGACTCGGAGTATTTTTTGGTTAAGATGGGACTTCATCAAGGATTTGTATTGAGCATTTTTCTTTTTGCCTTAGTGATGAATAAGCTAATAGGGTCATCCAGAATAAGGTTCCATGGTGTATGCTATTGTCACTACCCCAAACCCCGTGGGCAGTGACTTGTGCCCAAACTGGACACTCAGACGCAAATACACAACTAGTCACCAACTTGAATCTAAACTTTAACCCATATCTAAATTTTTTCCAAAAATTTCGGCAGAGTTTCCTCTGTTTTACTGACTACCCACCTGCATACAGAAATGTCCCATCAAACAGTACAAGTTTATATATAGACATGCGGGCTGACAAGGTCACCGTTGCGGTTAAACCGCCCAACAACACAACAATTTACATACTATTCAGACTGACAATCATGTTTCACCTACCCAGCATATATACATAATATACAGACTTTCTAACATAACCCACACTCACAGAATGTCCACAGGCCTCTAATACGAACAAACTGAATCATAAGACGGGACAGGGCCCCCGTCATACCCAAAAGTAGGAATATTACAAAGTAATGATGTAACACGTATACCAAAAGTGGCTCCAAAGCAAAAGAAGTTTCTTCAAACTGCACACAGGGATCCTAAGCTGGAGGGTCTCTCACTCATAGCTGAACCTGAGGGCATGAAACACAGCCCCCCGAAGAAAGGGGGTCAGTACGAAAGACGTACCGAATATGTAAAGCCACCTCCGTTCAGGGTTCTGACTCAAATTATAATCTTTATTTTCCTCACATACCAACCTTAGAACAAGTGAACCATTATTTATCCAAAATAGCAAACATCACATATCAGACAAGTGAGCCATCATGTTAGAACCCGTACTTTGGTACGTTGGGCCAATTGCGAGGTTTGGAATCAAGAGTACAGTAGTTGGAAAATTCAGAATCTATGAGTTAATTTGTTTTTGTAAATTTTGGAATGAGGAATAACACTGGTAACATAATTATGAGCAAAAGCTTATATGTAAATTTTTGTTC
>DF362085.1:0-39696 GCA_000787875.1 Solanum virginianum
TCATGTGTATAGTACAAATACTTATAGTGTATGTGTGGGGTGTTACACTTACCTAACGATAGTGCCAAATGTTGTACACTTACTATTGATATAAATTATTACGCATTCTCAATATTGCTGGCTTTCTTATTGACAATTACTTCAATTGGACCATCATTGATATCCACACCCAACGAAAACATCTAATACTACATTACTTTAACAAAATTGGGGACAACTGATAATAAACACAAAAGTTGATATTGGGTACAAACCAATGTTCCGTCTTGCATAGATATTCTTAAGACTTCCCCAAACAAATGTTGACGGCATATACTTACATCCTTAAGATCGACAATACATATACTCCGAGTTGTCAGGTCACGCAAATATACTTTCTTATAGGGATTATCAACCGTTACATTTAATGTAATAACAATAGTGTTTAACAATCCCACCATTTGTGCAAACTTTATAGACATTTGAAATGTCAATCACCAAGACCAAATAATGTTTGAATACACAGTTCATACTACCGTACACGTAACAACATAATTTACTGATTCGACTTTAACGGAAGTATTAAAAATACATACTTTAAATTAAAGCGTACTCTAATACCCAAAGTTTGGTTTAGGACATATACACAAATGACCCTTCCACAATTCTGTGTCCAGCAAATGATTGCCCCTCCATTCCTTTTAATTGGCATTTAGAAAGGTGGAGAAAGGTTGCCTTTCCCCATACTGAAAAGTGCACCAACGAAGCCTTCAATAAACTGGGGAGACTTACGCTTGCCTCGCTCTCCCAAAGCCAGTAGCATCTCTTCAAAGTTAAACAGGCCCAAATTCCTTCAACTCAATTATGAACTTTTACCTTCTTGTAGTTGTTTCTTAATTACCTATTCAGAAGGAATAGTTGAATGCATGCTTGAAAGTTGTTTGTTAATTACCTATTCATAAGGAATAGTTGAATGCATGATTGAAGTATTCCCCTCAGTTAACTTCCATTAATAAGTAAAGTACTCTTGATAGAGTTGTTGTACAATATAGACAACAAGTTTTAGTAAAGCACTACATCACCACTACAATTTCTTTAACTGGAAACTCTAATTCTACACTCATACCCCATTAATATAAAGATTACCTCCCCAACAATAAGACGCTCGATTATGCAAATGTAGACTGTGAATGAAAAAAGGCAGCTTTGAAACATGTAGTATAGTTTATTTTGCTTTGCATGTAGCCATCACTGCGACAAAGACGTATCTACCACTTCTAATTGCATTCTATATGTTGCATGTACCTACTATTGCAGCACTTACTCAACATTGTACCCAACATACTTCATTATATACCAGACTCAAATTAGGTGTTTCCACCGCCTGTACACAGTAACATTATTTTACCACTATTACTACCAAACGAATGAACCAAGGTAGCCATACCCACAGTTACCCAAATTACACATCACATTGTACAGTCTAAAACTTTAACATTGTTAACTAAGCATATACAGCTGAACAATAGGGAGACCTAACAATTCAAGTGCCAAATTTTTCCACATCATCAAAACCAACAGTGGCAGAAACCTACCATTTGCGTGCATGCTATAATCAAAGTTCGCCTTCCGTTAAACGGAATATTCATAGCTGTCCGACTTGAATGTATAAGCCAGGTATGTTCCTGACTCTTGCTACACATAGTATTTTAAAAACATCTTCGTAGGCGTGATGGACGTGCGACTAAGCATTTACCAAATTACACCTTCTACTCCCGATTGGACCTGTAAAGTGTAAATCATTGATATGAGCCGTGAGCGACAAAGCCAGGACAAGAAAATCAAATTTCAAAATCTGTTGCTAGAAGATGAAGAAGTAAGCTTTCTGTCAATACAAACATTACAACTTTGTCCTCCAAAATAGACTACTTATGTACATCTTTGAAACTTTAACATCTTTACAGGAGCAACAAATATGCGCAGTGATCTATGGGGATAATATTGGACATTATGCCGGAAAACTACAACTCTTCAACACATATTTGGTCTCCGCAGCGAGGGTGAAAGATTCTTCAAGTACTTATGGTAGACCTTTTAATAAGTTCCATTGGGTAATAAACTATAGTCGAACATGTCAAACCTACTTCTCAGCATGACATAGCAATACCGTCATGAATAAAACTAAACACCACGTCGTTTGATCAAGTAAGGCGGATGAATCCTTCCCCTGGCGTGGAAATAGGTATGCCCTTCAACCAAATCACAGTCCACCTTACATAAATGTACAACCATTTGAATGACAACAGATACTTACCTTCTCCATTGGCAAATTTTATTGGCATCATACTTGATTGTAGGCCTTCAAAGTATTCTGGTTGTACTCAGACAAGATGTCGCGAGGTTACTCTGATCGCTGAGAGGTAACTAAAGTTACTATTGTGCTTACGCTATTAGGATCTAATAATACTAAAAGCATGTACTTGCTTCCTACTAACAGAGAGAACCAGCTGCTCCTCACCCTATGGGACGATGTCGACGACATTGAAGGAAGTGAAGTGGAGAGTAAACTAAAAGGCACAAAAAAGCTGCCCCTGCTCCCTGGGAGAAACATAGGTGTTTCGCCATACCAAGGTATCTTACGCCTACAACATTCCTCCAGAGTACAACTACTACAATATCATTTAATGCCAACTGATTTTATCAATAAGGATTGACATTGCAGATGCGATTTAACTCCACGATATGCCTTAATCCACCTTACCCACAAGCATTACAGCTTCTGGACTTATACAAAGTTCAGCTACTTTTTATGCATAACCAATGTACTTGTACCAATCATATTTACTCTGCACTGTCATCTGAATAGGGCCCAAGCAAACTAACAAAGGCTTTCTGCTTGAATCGTGGCCCATGCCCCAACCTCAATTACTTCCATGCAACGCCTCCCGATGCCCATTCCATGATTACCATAGCATAACTTACTGCAGAAGCTTCAGTGAGTTTAACATACATTGACCCTCAAACAATTTGGTCCCCAAATAGAATAATACATAAGACTATTTTACCGGCTACAGGTTGGCGTGTTCCAAATTGAGGCTGAAAGGTCCACACCAGATGACCTCCAAAAGTTCTGCGTCTTGGAGTGTTCAGGGTGTAAGCAGAAAAAATGCACCAAAGAATTATGCGAATTTGATTGTCCCAAATGCCAAAATGAAGACCACACTGGTGCCTCGATAATCCTTTATACTCCTTCTGACTGTACCTTACGAGGCCACCAAATACAATACATACACAGAATATTTCAATAACTAACACTACATTTCTACAGATGTACCTTCCAAGTAGGTCTCACTGACGGAAGTGGTTCCACAACTGCTCTCATCTTAGGGGATTTGGCCGAGAAATTGATCGCCATGCCAGCAGTGCATATATTCCAAACAACTTGCGCTAAGGTTACCTTTTCAACTGACTTTATTTGCTTTGTTCCTGGGCTTAAGACTTTTCTAAGATGGAATTCGGAAACGAACACTTGCACAACTACGCATCCAAAGTATGCTTTAACTTTTGCAACTACCCTTCGGTGTGTACTGCAGCAACTCTTGGACATTAAACATGCACAAGACATACTCGGTGATAAGATATTCTATGTCCAACTGAGGAAAACAGCTTGGATGAGCTCAAATGTTACTCAGTCAGCCCTAACCATTTTGAAGTAGATGGAAAAGGAATGTGCGTTTCTATGAAAAGACAACGAAAGAGACCACAAAAGGCCTAAGGCACGGGGGCAGGCTGCAGACATGGAGGGACAAACAAGCGATAACCAGGAAGACAACAGCGCTGGGTCCATTGAACCATCTAACCCAGCCAACAAGATGTAACAGCTTTATCGGGCATTCATTTTTTATTAGGTAAACAATTTCAAATTTATTTCAACTGCCCCGGGTGAAAAGAACAATGCCCCTTTGATTTGCAAGTTTTACAACTCAAGCTGCGAATACTAATTCCCTCATTTTAGATACTACTATGTCATCTCTGCAATTTATTATAGTTGCACACTATACAGGCTCAACACAGTACGCCTAACTCAGATATATTGAGTTGGCACTAAATAACATTTGTAGACCTAGAAATTTGAATTTGCTTCTACACTTACTGAAATGTTCATTCTGCCCGTATTTCAATATTACTATGACCTCCTCGAAATGATGTGCACTGTCTAACTGCAGGAGGTATCTGCCTTAGCTTTTTGTGGGGAATTTGAAGGAGGTACCTTCCCTAGGTTTTCGGGGTTCTGAACACTACAATGGCAACTTCAAAGTTTTTGCAAGCCAATATTAAGAAGCAAACTTGGGGTCAATATGGAAGTCGAAGGCCCATCGTACTAACAACTCAGCCAAATTGAAGGGATGCATTAGTTGCATTTTTGGGGGTCAGTTTCCTGCCGGCCATATATGCAGCCACCAACCTAAGGAATCGAAAAAACATGCATGCCTAGCGACATTGTGAGTACAAAGGTACCATACCCAAGCTCCCCCATTAAATGCAGCACGAGTTAGAGGTTCATCCTAGCTCCGGTATAACATTGTTCATTGCCTTCACTGACAGGTTCTTTGACAGATCACACAACCTTCGGAGCCAACATTTGGCAAGCTGTAAAAATGGCGTAAGGCTGGAAATGTGGCACTTGCTTTTGAGGAGTAATATGTACAATCATGCTAGAAAGCCACAAAAAACCAAAACCTTATGCCAAGAATGGATCCAACACCTTTATTTGGGTCACATGTTTTCCTATATTGTAAGTATTCTGCTAATAGTTATAATGTTTATTCTGCCTAACATTTACTGCAATAATTTCATCCCCCATCGCTTACTACATACTCCCAACTTGGTACCACGCACTTCCCAATAATTGTGAACTACCTTATGCAATCGTCGTTCCTACTTAGCCCGCGTTCTGGTTGACACAGTTCTGCACGGCCAAAACACCTCACTTACACATATTAAGTATCCAATGAAATAAAAACGAGATTGCAATTGTAACATAACTGATAATAATGAACATAGCATTCTATTCACACCATGCCTAACTACAGCGCGCACAGGCCTGGACCTTCTAGTAAATATAAATACAGGTAAGTGGTAGAGCATTGCTCCTGCTAGTACTATTGGTGGAAAGGGATGTGATTACATAATGCACATTACAACATTTTCTAGTGGAAGATGACTTTTTAAGCCTAATAAAAAGAATTCCTATTTTATCTGTTTTTAACTTTATTACTAGATACAAAATACTAAAAAAGCTGTCGACAACACAAAAGAGTTAACATATTTGAGTAAGTTGATTTTCTTACAAAAGACTTTGCCAAAATGTCCATCATTTAATTATGTGGTAATATTTCTTTTTTGGTCCGTTCAAAAATAAAGTCACCTTACTCTAATTGAAAATAATTTAATTTTAAAATTTTTCTTTTACCCTTAATGAAATGATTCTCAGCCATACAAATATATAAGAATGATTTTAGACCACAAGTTTCAAAAGTCTGTATTTTTCTCTAAAACTCTATACCAAGTCAAAGAGTACCATATAAAATGAGACAAAGAGAGTAATTAATTAGTTAAATTATAGTAAGGAACTTAATGCTATTACAACTAATACTAATTCATCATATTATACGATGCCTTTATCAATTAGACATGAAGGGAAAATTGCTAGAGTTAGCCCATTTAGTTATCAAGTTGTAACCTTAAACTGATATTGCCTTTCTGCAGATTGAGGTAAATCCTACATGGTCTTTTAATCCCTTAAACAGAATTTTTCACAATAATTTTTTTTGTGTTGATTACATTACATATTTTTCTCTTTGTTAGGACCGACAGGAATCAGGATTCATGCGAAAGTGTCACACCTCGGGAGGGTACCCTAGACGTAACTGGCACTCGGAGACTATTGCTAGCCTCCAAGCGAACCATCTAGTCTCATTGCATTCGTTCAATCAACTCATATGCGGAAGATAATAAAATAAAATAGACTATCAGTGGGTTATCACATTCCCTATCATGTTGAGTACAAAAATAAGCAATTCAATAGAAATAAGGAGTGGGAAACAATAGTCAATCCCGACCTCAACTATCAACTGTCTATGTCTACGAAGCCATTATAACTATCATCTAAGGAGGTACCATGACAAGCCATGGCTACCACAATCCAGTAAAATAACTCAAGGAAATAAAAGAAATAAATATGTCCTCCGAAGGCAAGAGAGGACACACCAAATCTCTGTCAAGAATATGTGAACCTTAACGATGAGCCTACTGAAGTCCTCTATCTACAGTATCTGCATCATAAAATGATGCAACACCAAAGGGGTGTTAGTACGTGGAATATATTGTATGTAAAACGGGCTAAACTAAACAACATATGTATAACATCAGCTCATAAATCACTCATCCTCAACTGAGACTAAAGGACAGGACTCTATCACCTCACTATCCATCAAGACATCATACAATCACATCAACGTCGGAGTACTATCAATAAGAAAACCTATCAGGAAGTTTCTATAATCGACAATCACCACCTATGAGCCGGTAGTGATACAACGAAGAGATGTCATTGCCACATCCATCCAGTACCTTGCCGGGGTAAAGGACGAGTCTATCGGGGATCCCAAAGAAATCTGTCAAGTCCTCTGTGGGTCAAAGGAAACATCCGCTTTCATGTTCCAATCCTCTTCAATGCTCACCACATAGTTTATTAGTGCGAGTGGGACTCACTCTCACCCATTTCGGTGCTAATATTCCTCCCAGAACTCAATATGCTTATAAGTCTATCAAGGTTAGACTGGTTATACAGCCACCCCCTTCTCAAGCAGGGTCCTCATCTATATCTTTCTATTAACTCAAGGAATAAATTCTTCCCTTTAGCTCTATCTTATTCTCATTTAAACCTCAAGAATATTAACTTCATCTACTTCAGCCATCATAGTACTCATCGCAAGACTCAGACCACAGCAATCAACATATCCATAAACAAAAAAGGCTCTAGACATCACCCTAAGTTCATTATTGTTATCTTTAACAAGGAAAATTATATTGAATGAACATATAATCAGTCAATAATATAGGTAACAGTAATTTAAAATATGTTGATCATCAATTTAAGATAATATATAAGAATTAGAAATAAATATCAAGAAATTCTTTAAAAATCTGAACTCATAACCTATCAACTATCAACTACCAACCTACTTTATATTTTGGGGCACATGGAAGAACAATTCCACATTCTAGGCAGCCTTTACATACCTGAAAAGTTGATTTTACCGTCGAAGTTTGATGAATACTCGCTTTCTTCGAGAAAATCCTCAATCTTGGTAGTTCTTTTAAAGTGAAAGAACTTGGAAAGACATGGTTTCAAGAGCTTCATTTTTATTCTTGAATTCTTAATTTAGAATCTATAGAGTTCTTGATAAAGAACCCTAATTTTTGAAGAAGAAGAATCAATAAATCTTTTTTTGGGATTCTTGAATTCGTTTTCTTGAAACCCTAGGTTATGATTTAAAATCCCATTAGAGATGCATGAATAGATGAAGAAATTTGGGTTAGGTAGATTGTAATTTATGAAGAATAACTTAACTTGAGGATGAATCTTGAAAGATAATCCTAACTTCATGACTTTTTTGATGATTCTTGAGTGTTTATGTTTAGGAGTGAAGGGAGACGGTTTTGATTATGAAAATTGATTTTTTTTACATTTTGGGGACAATAAATCGATCCCCAAAAGTGTTAGGATAAAAATACCCTCAAAATAAAAGAAAAAAACATCATTGCTTATCCAGTGAGGGTTCGCGTTTGGTCCGCTACGCGGAGATGTCGTGGACCTTTAGACAGCTCTGCACCCCTTCACTGAAATTGTCATAACTTTCTCCTCCGAACTCTGATTAAGGCAAAATCAGATGTATTGGAAATCTAATTCAAATATCTTCGATTTGATATATTATGGGTCACTAAATCATTATAATTTAGGAGATATGGTCATTTGAAGTTGACCCTTCTATCGACTCATATAAAAACATAGTTGCTAGAAATTCTTTGGACTTGGCTTGATGTAAAAGAGCCTTATGACTCTAAATCACATCTAACATACTTTAAATACTTTAGAATTGATCCAACACGTATATACAACTTACAAATCATTGGTTCACCTAACCTTTATAAAATCTTATATTAGAACTACGACCTCATATCATCTCAAATTCTATTTCCATACTAAGAAATTGACTTTAACATCTATGTTCAATTAAGAATCCTGAATTAAAATCCTATATCATATGAAGAATGACTTAGTCTTAGCTTAAAAAAATTGAGGTATTATATTATCTCCCCCTTGGGATCATTCGTCCTCGAATGATGAATAAAAGTGGATATCAAGGCACGAATAGACTCAGAATTCATCTTATACTCCCATCAGTCAATCAAACTTTCGACTTCTCATCACTATCAATAATCCCTATTTAGACTCAAGAATAGACAACCCACTAAAGAAAAGACAATTAATTTAGTCAAGGGTAAGGACATTACCTTCAACATTCTCATTGTCAAGCACGAATAACAATCCGGACTTCTTTTAATACTCAATCAACCAATATGGACAGTCACAAGTCACTAAGAGTAGACAAATCAGTTCCAATCAAGAGTAGAGATACTCTTTAAGAGTAGAGATTCTATATACAACTCTTCAAGCTTTGAACCTCATCTCAATTGTACTCCCTTTCATGGCGCTCTACTCCCTCAACTTAAGCTTCTAACTCTTACTCAAATTCCCATTTAACCACCTTATCCTCTTCCATTCAAGCCTACTTCTAAGCCTTAAGGCATTATTCCCAAGATGAGCATACTCATACAAAGTAAATCCTCAATACTCAACTCTAAACTTCTACAGGGGCTTTGATTAAAAGATCACTAGTCCTCTTCACTACCTCACTACTCTTCCTCAAACCCTTATTATGAAGTCTTCACTAGTCTATCATTAATATTCACATAACAATAACCCCCAATTCAAGCCTATCACTCTAACCACTTCAACAATATTTTAGAATTTTCAAGCCTACTTAACACTTCTACCTCAACCATTCAATGAGTTCTCACTCAAAATCACAGTAACATACTCTTACCTATCTACTGTTCATCATAAGGTTTTACCTCCCTCCTCCTTCCTATCTCTATCCCTATATGACATAAGTTTAACACCAATACCATAATAAGGATACACTTACTACCCCTCATCTACCCTCATCCTCAATGTACTACTCTCAACATCATAATTTGAACTTGGAGGAAATCATTACTTACCCCTTTTTGCAAAACCTAAAACTACTATATCTCCATGCAAAATAAGCAAGATCATCCATCAACAATGGCATAACAAGCCGAAGGTCAGTGCATGCATAAGATAACATCAGAATCAAGAACTCTCACTCTCTCTCATCAACCTTTATCCCTCTACTATCATCAACACTTCTATCAAGGCTGGAAAGCTGGATTACTCAAAAATCTTGGAACAAAAGATCATTAGCACGATTCAATCGAGAAATCTTATATGAGAACATTCATAGATTACAATCTCTCTTGTCTATCAAGTCTCATTCCATGTTAATAGAACTATACGTAGTGTAAAACTCAGGTCGCATCTCCTTCAACATAGGATTAGAAACTCTTGGATTCATGGGGGTAAGATCAATATTAATGAATGAATTCATCGCTTCTCATCCTCTAAACTTAGCATGATCGGGAAACAACATGATGTGCATGGGACTAGGCTATAGGTACGACAGTCATACACCCGAAGGGAATGGAATGTTACCTCAACTAAAGTATAAGGACTATATGAGACGGAAAAGAATTGATATCTCATCTTGATCAGCCTATCACAATCCAAAAACTCAGTATCTACTTTGATTTCTCACATCATCATCTCCCACTTAGCTCTCAAGGTCCTCTCTCTAAATTTGTGAATCAATTTCCTCTACTAGGGTATAAGCATATACCTCCACACGGTCAAGGAATCACTACCAACAAGAATATGCATCTTAAACCCTTCTGTTATTCTATAGTCACATACATATAACTAGCCACTCAGACTCCTTTCCACAATATCACTCTTAGTTTCCTCATATCTCTATAAAACTCTCTCTCTCTCTCTCTTTCTCTCTCTCTCTCTCTCTCTTTCTTTCTCTCTCTATTTGCTGCTCTTAATGGCATAAATAATCACTTTCCACAATTATTACAATCTAACATCTTTTTTTGCCTGCTAATGCTCAACCTCTGTGCTCTCATAAAATTATTTGTATAAGTCTTAGACTATTATGGAGAACTCATCATTATCTACTCATATGCCCCAATCGCTTAGCTTCTTGTGACGACAAAGATTACTTACATCAGCTTACTCCACATCAACAACTCAAATATACTATCCAGATTCTCATAACAGTCATAACTTAGAGCCTCACCCATCTGTATACAATCATGGTTACATATCTTAAACCTCTTAAGCCTCCTCTTTCCTAGTGCTTCTCCCTTAATTTACTATCTCCATCTAAGGGGTACTTCTACTCTACTCCTAGCACAATGCTCTTTGCCAGTCAACATCTTAATCATTGAACACGCACTATAGCAAGACTCTTAGGTCAAATCTCCAACAAGGACTATCACTATCATCATGCTATCTCCTCTTTAACACTACTCCTCAAAATTCAAGCTTAGGATCTAGCACTAACATGTACATCTATCACACACCTCTCTAATGTCAACTTGCAATTACTAGGTAAAAATTTAGGGAACATAATCCTACTAAAATCTCATAGCGAGTAATCAATCAACACATTCCCTCTTCACAACTCATGTACCACTCACCCATTCACTATACCTCTTTATCTGGCTAAGCTTATAACTCTATGAATCTCATGAAATCTCACATACAATCATAAGCCTAATTTAGATCTATCCCATTAAAAGCACTTTTTTCGCTTATTTAAGAGCTACATTTCACCCTCAATTGTATGAATAATACAACATATCAACATACACGTCCTTCTAGTTTGGGAAATGCTCTAACACATTCTGACACTAACTCTCTCTCTATATGTATACCTCATCTTATCATGGCAATCTAGGGTACTTTCGACTTTTTCATCAAGCTTATGACCATCAACTCATCCCTTCACTAGTTACCTAATTAATACATATCTCTAACTATAAGCCTCAATCAGTCATCACTCTTGCTATCTCGTCCCTTTCTTTCCATCATCATCCTTCTAACTCTAGGATGATTCGATTCTACTCAGAGTTTATAGGACCTCACATCTCACTCTTACGTGGTAACATTAAACTCTTTGGAGACATAACTATCTCTCTCATGGATAACATCAAAGGCAAGTTTTAGAAAAAAGAGGGTCTGGGTACATGATTCATATGAGTAATGGTGCACTTTTTCTAGTCAATCAACTTAGCACACTGGTCAGCTTCTCTCAAGCTTGGTGCAGTCTCTCCACCATTCTAATTACTATATCGCAAGGGATCTCATCAGTAAGAATTTGAACATTACTGTCTCTATCACCTCGTGGACGAGGCATAGTCGAGAGGTTTAGAGCATCACATAAATCATCATAGACTTCTTAGGAAATAGCTCTATCGCACAATTTAGAATCTGAAAGAAGGGAAACAATTTCTAAATATCCTAATAGCCTCTAAATTATGGATGTGGAGCTCTTCACACCAATAATAAGAACTCTACTAGACACAGCTTCATAGACTCCCTAGGACTCCTGAACTCGTGTTCTGATACCAAGTTTTTCATGCCTCGGGAGGATATCCTAGATGTAACTGGCACTCGAAGACTATTGCTAGCCCCCAAGCAAACCACCTAGTCTCATTGCATTCATTCGATCAACTCATACGCAGAAGATAATAAGAGAAAATAGACTATCAATAGGAATCCCTATCATGTAGAGTATGAAAATAAACAATTCAATAGAAATAAGGATTGGGAAATAATAGTCAATCCCGACCTAAATTATCAGCTATCTTTGTCTATGAAGTCTCTATAACTATCATCTAAGGAGGTACCATGACAGGCCATGGCTACCACAATCCAGTAAAATAACTCAAGGAAATAAAAGAAAGAAATGTGTGCTCCAAAGGCAAGGAAGGACTCACCAAATCTCTGTCGAGAATCTGTGAACCTCAATAATGAGCCTGCTGAAGTCCTCTTTCTATAGAATCTACATCATAAAATGATGCAGTGCCAAAGGGGCATTAGTACATGGAATGTACTGTATGTAAAATGGGCTAAAGTAAACAATATATGTATAACATCAGCTCATCAATCACTCATCCTTAACTTAGAGTAAAGGACAAGACTCTATCACCTCACTATCCATAAGATATCATAAAATCATATCAACCTGAGTACTATCAACAAGGAAACCTACCTAGGAGTTTCTATAACTGTCAATCAACACCTATGAGCTGGAAGTGATACAACGAAGAGATGTCGTTGCCACATCCGTCCAGTACCTTGTCTATATACACACATTCTACATACACCTATGAGCTGGAAGTGATACAACGAAGAGATGTCGTTGCCACATCCGTCCAGTACCTTGTCAGGGTAAAGGAAGAGTCTATCGAGGATCCCAAAGAAATCTGTCAAGTTCTCTGCGGGACAAAGGAAACATCCACTTTCGCGGTTTAATCCTCTCCTATGCTAACCACGTAGTTAATGAGTGCGAGTGGGACTCACTCTTACCCATTTCGGTGCTAATACCCCTCAGGACTCAATATGCTCATAAGTCGATCAAGGTCAGACTAGTTATACAGCCAACCCCCCTTCAAGTAGGGTCCATCTATCGTTCTATCAACTCAAGGAATAAATTCTTCCCTTCAGCTTTATCTCATTCTCATTTAAACCTCAAAAATATTAACTTCATCTACTTCAGCCATCACAGTACTCATCTCAAGACTCAGACCACTTCAATCAACATATCCATAAACAATCAAGGCTCTAGACATCACCCTAAGTTCATTATTGTTGTCTTTAATAAGGAAAATTATATAGAATGAACATACAATCAGTCAATAATACAGGTAAGTAGTAATTTAAAATATGATGATCATCAATTTAAGATAACATATAAGAATTAGAAATAAATATCAAGAAATTTTTAAAAAATCTCAACTCATAACCTATCAACTATCAACTACCAACCTACTTTATACATTGGGGCACATGGAAGAACAATTCCACATTCTGGGTAGCCTTTACATACCTGAAAAGTTGATATTCCCATTGAAATTTGATGAATACTCGTTTTCTTCGAGAATATTCTCAATCTTGGTAGTTCTTTTAAAATGAAAGAACTTGAAAGGACATGGTTTTAAGAGCTTCTCTTTGATTCTTGAATTCTTGGTTTAGAATCTATAGAGTTCTTGATGAAGAACCCTAATTCTTGAAGAAGAAGAAGAATCAATAAATCCTTTTTTTAGGATTCTTGAATTCTTGGTTTAGAATCTATAGAGTTCTTGATGAAGAACCCTAATTCTTGAAGAAGAAGAAGAATCAATAAATCCTTTTTTTAGGATTCTTGAATTCTTTTTCTTGAAACCCTAGATTATGATTTAAAATCCCATTAGAGATTCATTAATAGATGAATAAATTCGAGTTAGGTAGATTTTAATTTATGAAGAATAACTTACCTTGAGGATGAGTCTTTAAAGATATCCTAACTTCATGACATTCTTGATGATTCTTGAGCGTTTATGTTTACGAGTGAAGGAAGAGGGTTTTGATTATGAAAACTGATGTTTTTTATGTTTTTGGGACAATAAATAGACCCCCAAAGGTATTAGGATAAAATTACCCTCAAAATAAAAGAAAAAATGTCATTGCTTATTCAGTGAGGGTCTGCGTTTGGTCTGCGATGCGGAGCTGTCGCGGACCTTCAGACAGCTCTGCACCCCTTCACTAAAATTATCATAACTTTCTACTCCGAACTTTGATTATGGCAAGATCAGATGTGTTGGAAAGCTAATTCAAATATCTTCAATTGGATATATTACGGGTCACCTAACTCATTATAATTTAGGAGATATGGTGATTTGAAGTTGACCCTTCTATAGACTCATACGAAATAGTTGTTAGAAATTCTTTGGACTTGGCTAGATGTAAAAGATCTCTTATGACTCTAAATCACACATAATATACTTTAAATACTTAATAATTGATCCTAGCACATATATATAACTTACAAATCATTGGTTCACCTAACTTTTATAAAATCTTACATTAGAACTACGACCTCATATCATCTCTAATTCTATTTCAATACTAAGAAATTGACTTTAACATCTATGCTCAATTAAGAATCCTCAATTAAAATCCTATATCATATGAAGGATGACTTAGTGTTAGCTTAAAAAAAATTGGGGTGTTACAGAAAGCTAGCAAAATAACCTCAAAAAAACATGAGTATGAAGATAAATGAGAAACACCAAAAGAGACACAATAATTTAACGTCATTCAAGTCAACCAACCTACATCCACAAGAGGAGATGAGCAATCCATTATATAAAAGAGAGTATAAAAATCGATAAAAATAACCTTACCAAATCACTCGAAATACAAAGAGGTTCACACATGTGTTAACATAACACTTGTGGCTCACAATTTCTCTCCCTACACACAACTCTCAAGCCCTTATAGCTACATTGTGAATGGCACCAAGCAAGTTAGAAGAAATGAACATCTATCTATAGAGTCATGAACCTTTTACTACTAGAAAAATGATTCACCAAATATGGAAAAATTCTGTTTTCCTTTCCCTTAAAGGAAAACCCCAATTATGGTAAGAAACACAGAGTACAACTCCAACACTCTTAAACAACTGAAGAACCAAATTTTTCAGTGAATAAAGTGTCGTCATAAAATAAAAATAATTTTTTATGCCATTTTCTCATATTATGGCTCTACCATGTAAACCATGTATGGCCTTTGGAGATAATATCGACCCATTTCTCTTCCTTGAGCCATTTTCTCTTTGTGAGAATCATTTGATATGATGATAAGTATATATACACACATTCTACATGTTAGCTGTTTGGAATATTTAAAGGGAGTTTGGATAAGTCATTTTGTGAAATAAGGAAAGAAAATTTACAAAATTATTCCTTCCTCTTATATGTTCTTGTCTATTGCAGTATGGATATAGTTATAATGTGGACACCATTTGTACAACATATACAAATATTCCATCTCCTTAACCTTTCTTTTCCCCATATCACAAAGATTGATTGAGAATATGTTTTTTACTTTATTGGATATACTCATTTTTCTTTATTGGAAGATGCTAGCTATCACAATTATTTATTTACAAGGAAAAAGATTGGGATTTGTCTTTACTGCTCTGTTTTAATTTATTTATTTTATTTTTAGTTTATTCAAAAATTAATGTCACTTTCTATTTTTAGCAATTCTTTATGCCCAATAACCTACAATACTTTTAAGACCACATATCTAAAGAAAATTTTGATATATTATACAAATAATACTTAGTTTAAGACTACAAATAAGAATCAAACTATGAAATAGATAAAGTAAAACTGAGGGAGTAATTTTTATCATTCATTTTCTCTAAGTAGCATTACTAAATAATCACATACACCCACCTATGAACTCCATGTCCATATTGAGGTTCGCTCCGCCATCATCTTAAAGATGTACAATTTACTGAAAATATTGATGTTTGTCCTTCCATCACTCAAGAAAGTGGCTATAATACTATTTGTATCGCTCTCAACTAATGATATTATTCAATTTGATTTTATTTTTGAATAATCTTAAAATTTATCATTGGAGGGCTACACTTTTTCCTTATATATGCAACATTAATTATATTTCTCGTGTTTGTTTGATCGAGATTTTGGCAAGGGTGCCACATGCCCCATTCCCTCTGTAATGTAGTTCTTGTTGAGATTTCTCTATCATCATCTTAAAAATGTAATATTCAATTAAACTCAATTGAAGATCGAAGTTTGTTCCATTATCGCCTAAGGTTGCATGTTGAGTTGCTATAATGTTATTTATAAAGGCTCAACCCATTAATAATATTATTAGCTTTTAATTTAAGTTTACCTTATTTTTTTTAATATTTACCATCTAACTATGAGAGACTTCTTATAATCTAGGCTTGTGCGACTTTAAAATATCTAAAAAAAGTTTAGAATTTATTTATTCATATACCAACATTTTGTCAGCATTATACTGACGTATAATTTGTTTAATGTGTCGCATTTGCAATATTAAACCCCATCATTCCCTACTACAAATAAGAGAAATTCATAATTATTTTATAAAATATATTAGCAATACTATACAGAACTGGAGAGAAAAAGGAAAACTTTTTTCAAATAATAATAATAATATATTGGGGAATAACTTCTTTGATTTCCTTTTCAATCTTTTCTAGATTGTGCAGCTGAAAATTCCAGGTGGATAAGCCAAATCATATCCTTTTGTTGTTAATTGGAATGATAAAAAAAATGCTTGGATATTTTTACGTATAAACTCTTCCCACACCCTTATATATAGCTCCCTTCAAGTTCAGATTTTTCACAAAACCTCACCCTTCAAGAAAATACTAGCAAATTAAGCATTACAAATATTTTGTTTTTGAACTTCTTGAATATGGAAAGAGTGATGAAGTTGAGAGCAGAAAATCCAGTGGTGATTTTCACCAAGAGTAATTGTTGCATATCTCACAGCATCGAAACCCTAATACGTAGTTTCGGTGCAAACCCTACGATTTATGAGCTTGATGAACTTCCAAATGGGATGGAAATAGAGAAAGCATTGGTTGAATTAGGATGTAAGCCTAGTGTGCCAGCAGTATTCATTGGGAAGGAATTGATTGGTGGTTCTAATGAGATAATGAGCCTTAATTTGAGGGGCAATAAGCTCAAGCAATTGCTTATTAGGGCTAATGCCATTTGGGTATAAACTATATATATATATACCTTTTATATGTGAGTTTAGAAAAATAGATAGCTAGCCAGTTATTGAATATTTAATCTACTGGTAGTTACGTTGTTTCGTTTCTCTTTTCTTCCATTAATTTGTACTTTCTGTATTTGTAAACTGATTTTGAGTAATAATATTATGTTTCATTTACTACATTTGTGCTTAGTTTCCAAAAATCTAACAAGAAAGAGTGTAAACTTTGAAAAAGTTTCTCCAGAAGACTAGCCTATTTGAACTGGCTATTTTGAACTAGTTAAAATAGTTTTGAACTCTTTTGTCATATTTGCGTATTGGACTCTTTTCTCTCAGCCTATGTATTAGATATTTTGAAGCAGTATTGTATTTTCTTTCGAGACAGTTGTATTCACCTTTCAGTATTGTTTTAGATGCTCTTGTACTCGTGATTTCAGGTTTTGGGAGATCTCTTATATCTTGTGAGTTTGTTTTCGCTTTATTTTTTTTTAGTTGCGATCCATTTTGGGTCATGACACTGACAGTTAGAATAACGTAACACAAACGATGTGAATGTATGGTATTGTGCATGTGATGTTTAAATAAATAAAATTCAGAATAATTATATGAATGAAGTGGTTAGAATTACGAGTCAATTATCCCTTAAAAATTGAAAATTAGTTAAGGGTGGAAGGGAACTTGCAAACTCGATGGATCTAGTTGATTAATGATATGTAATTGGGGTAAGTTCTTGATTATGTACTGTTATACTTGGTGTAAATCAACAACTTAATAATGGCGTGTTAATAATAATATTAGAAAATTGGAAGTAGACTGTGGTTCTAAAACATTTCTTCTCTTTAGACAAGTATGTATGTGTGTACACACACACTCTCTATGTCTGTTTTCAAAAAATGAACCAAACTTTCTTTTTTGGTCTGGTTTTAAAGAATGATCCTTCTTTTGGCAATACTTTGATTCAGTTTTTCATGCAACATGTTTAATGACACAAAATTTAAAGAGATTTTGGTATATTTGACATAATTTTAATTTAGAATTACAAGATTGAAAAATCTTCTTTATTTTCTTAAACTTCATGCCAAGTTAAACTAGATCATTCTTTTTTAAATGTTAGGCATGTATGTGTATACTTTTGACATGTTTTTTATGGTGGTATTTATTAACCTAATTTTGGAAGCTTATTTGAAATCCTGCTATCTATTATAAATGCAACTTATTCACTTTGCAGGGCCAGAAGTTTATCTCAACAGTAGTTTTACAAAATGTACATAGAGGTGGAGAGAGCATATTAGCTACAGATTCGGAAGAACTCAGTAACTATTACTTAGACTCTGTATTTGTTTCATGAATTTTTGTAATTATGTCTGAACTTTCAGTGTAAATTCAGTAGCTACGACGAGTTAAAAAGATCGATGAAAAATTTAAAATTCATAAATTTTAATTTTTAACTCCACTTCTAATGAGACTGATAATATATATGTGGCCTTTCAAGATAACAACGACCCTTTTATCTTCCTTGAGCCATTTTGAGTTAAGTCATTTTGTACGATGTCAGATCAATAGTCTTCATTTTACAACATACCTAAAAAGATTTATGAGAATATGATACTTATGAATTAGTTGGAGAGGAATATTCCGCGTGCATCGATATATGACATATCAAGCTACAACAAAATATTAGAAAAGGTATAATATAATATACTATATAACTACTTTTGTCTAACAATAATATTTTCACCATTAGAAAGATTTTGTAGGAAATAACTATTAACATGTACAATTAGGAGAGTATATACGGCTTAGTTTAGATTTTTCAAATACCAAATCAAATTATTTATGTCGAATTTTTCAATTTATAAATCAAACCAAACTAATAAAATTTGGATTGCTCAAAATCGGGTATTTTTTTTCCGATTATTGTTATGGATTTTCAGATTCTTTTTTCAAATTCTTGAGTTTTGGGTTTTTTCTGTAAAGTATCATACAATTATATAATTAACGTATGCTTCAAATATTTCTCTAGTCCAACTAAAATTAAATAAAACCATCTTAGGTATTTCTTAAGAAAATAATTAAAATTATGATATGAGTAATTGTAATGGCTCTAAAGGTCAAATTTTACCTTTTTTTTTGGATAAAATTACTATTTTACCCTCCCGACAATGGACCCGCATCATGTTTGATTGATTTGAAAGTTGATTTTCGAGAATCATGTAAAGAGTTGAGATTTTGCTAAAGAGTTTAGATTTTTGTAAGCTAAAGATGTCTAATTTTGAAATTTTGAGTCATCCAGAGATTCAAATCCCAAAATGGAGTTCCGTCGATTTCAGTTTGGGAGCGTGAAAATTAGTCTAGGAGAGTTGTCGAAATACAATTTAGAGTTTTTATTTTGATTTTAGGTTCAAAGCTAGAAAATTAGTTAAAGTTTGACTTAACTGAGTTAATATTTTGAGTTTTGGTGCTCAGATTGAATTTCTAATGGTTCAATTGGTTGCGAAGGTGATTTTAGTGCTAGAACAAGGTTCGTCATAATTTTGAGTGTTCCGGTAGTGTTTCATTATATTAAATGTCCTAAGTTAGTTTAGTTGTGCCTTATCGAATTCCGGGTTAAAGAAACCTCAAATTCAATTTTTGATGATTCCATTGAGTTCTGAATGTTGATTTCAGTAGGATTACATATATGGTTTGTGCGTATGAGGTGTTGAATGAATTTCGAGAATTAATTCTGAGCTTTTGTTGAATTGTGAAAAAATTATTGTGTTCTGGTGCCTTATTAGGTCTTGCTTAAGCGAGAGCTTGGTAGGTAAAGCGACCTCGCTAACGCAAAGGGTCACTTTTACGATCACGCTTTACTAAAGCAAAGTTCGCCCTTTAGGTGTGTTGCTTAAGCAACAGTTTATTGTTTTAGAGATAGTAGAGACTTGATTTCAGGTCCCTGGTCTCGAGCTTTAGGCATTTTCTTCATTTTTGAACTTTGAAAGCTCGTCTTGGATGACTTTCACTTGGTTTTTTTTGAAGAGATTTCATTGAAAAAGATATTTTCAACTTCCCTCTTCATTACCTATTGATTATTTCTTGATTTTAACATTAAATTTGGAGTTTTTAATTGAAAAATTCAAAATTTTTCGTGGACTTGAGTTTTTCATAAAAATGGTGATTATGAGCCCATTTTAGCTCCATTTTTAATTGATTTTCAGCAATGGATTCCTAATTTAATGGGAACATTTTCATCTAAGAAATTTTCAGATTTTAACCTCGATTTTTCGTGTTAAATTTTTGGATTATTTTTTTCTTTTTTCTTTTTTTTTCAAATTGCTTGATCTTAGTGTCTTTATACTCACTACTAAAAATTGCCTAAAAAGCGATGGCCAAAAGCGACGGAATGCGTCACTTTTTTGGCCAAAATCAACAGAAAAGCGATGCAGTCCAATCTGTTGCTTTTTTGGTTGACGCTTTTCGAAAAGTGACGGACTGCATCGCTTTACATTTTTCGTCGCTTTTTGAATAATTTTTTTTATATAAAAAGCAACGAACATAGCGTCACTGTCTGTCGCATATTTAAAAATTTATTTTTAAAAAAATTTAAAGAAGCGATGGACTTGGGGTCCCTGTCCTCGGATCTTTAGAAAATTATTTTTAAAAAAATTTAATGAAGCAACGAACATGGGGTCCCTGTCCATTGCAATATGTAAAACTAAATTATAAATAAATTGGAAAAAGCGACAGACTTATGGGCCCTGTCCGTTGCTTTTCTGGAAATGTTTTTAAAAAAATTCCAGAAAAGTAACGGACATAGGATGCGCAGTCCTCGCTTTTTTGGAAATTTTATAAAAAAAATTGTAGAAAAGCAACGAACTTAGGGACGTAGTCCATCGCTTTTTCTGCATTTTTTTTATAGCAAAGACCTGTAGTTTCTATTGCCCATCTGCAATTTAAAAAATAATTCAATTTCAATCAAAATAAGCAATCCAACAGCAGCAAGAACAAGTTCAACAACAAAATACATAACACCAATCAAAATAAAACATTAATAAAAGAATAAAATCCAACAATTATAACGTTTTAAACCAATATAAAGTTCATCAAATTGTCCAAAATATAACTAAAGTGTCCAAACATAACTAAATTGTCCAAAATATAACTAAAAGGAACCTAGGAACTATTTTCAACAAACTCATCATCTTCACTATTATATTCGGGACCGAAAGGATATGGTACAGGCCTACGGGCGAGGTTGAGCACTTATTCTTTGATTTGTATCACTTCTCTTTATTGCTCAACCCTCCTTGCCTCAGAAGTTGCGAATGCATTTGAAAGTTCTTGTATTTTTTGAGACATGACAGCCAACTAAACCTGCTCAAGGGCCAATAAAAGTTAAAACAAAAAATAATCTATATTACATATTATATATATATATACACACACATGTATGTATAGAAGTGTTAAGAAGCTTACGTAAGCTTATTCGGCCCTCGACTCGACCCACACGTCCTGGTCTGACTCATTATCCTTCTTTCGAATATGATTTCTCTTGAAAACCTCATTCTGAAATGGAACTCGTCCCATTTCTCTCTCCTATAAAAATTTAATAATATAATTAATGAAATAATATTCAATCAAAAAAGTATTTCAAATTATGAATTTAAACTTTAAATTTAAAAATCTTATCATCTCCCGAGAAATAGTCCCAATACTCTTTGCACCTCCGGTGTGCAACGAGCCACCCTTCAGACTCACTCTAACCTTTTTCGCTTGGTTAGACAAGGCTTTGAATTCCTTGGTGTCCCAATACCGATGCAACCACTCCTCATACACGTGTGGCTGCAACCAACCCCCAGGCTTTCCATCATCTCGCGATTTCTTGAGCCAACTAGATAGTCTGGAGCTCGCTTTCCTCTCAAATATGGTCCCCGTGACTATATTGTACTTTTCGTCTTAAGTACATATAGTCTGGACAAATAAGAAGAAAAGTGTTACATAATTAGTTAGATAAAGTATATCATATTGTACTTTTCGTCCCAAGTACACATAGTCTGGACAAATAAGAAGAAAAGTGTTACATAATTAGTTAGATAAAGTATATTATAAATAATAAATTTAACTTAAAATAAATATATAAACTAATTATATACCTTAAACTCATTAAACATGGCTTGACGAATTTTGTGTGGAATCTCTCTCCAGGAGTTATAGGACTCATTAAATAGTCTCCTAACACACTCCTGTAAGGCCTTGGCAGCATGCTTCGATGGATGCCACCTACAAGACAAATAATCAACATATTAGTTCATGAATATTTAGTAATGTAGCAAAAAATAAATAATTAGAAGAAAAAACTTACGAGGCTCCATCAGGCACTATCAAAACTCTCCCAAGCCTATCTCGCTGGCCAGGAGCTAACCCTGTGACATCTGGTGCTACCTTGGGAGTAGCAGCAGAAGTTGGTGAAGCTGATGCCGAAGGATGCACATTATCCTGAGTCAACGGAGGAGTGACAGCCTCTTCACTAAAATCTCTAAGTCTAAGGGATGATAGGTGAAGAGACTGAGATGAGGGAGACTAAACACTCGGAGATAGAGTACCCGAAGATGATAATTTGTGAGATACCGTGGGTAGCGGCATGACCTGGTCATATGAAGTGAACCTGGGCTGTGATAAGGAAGAAGCACCACGTGGTCTCCGAAATTAGCTATGGTAAGTCAGAGGATCCATAGTCCCAAATGGAACAACTTCAATGGTAGGAGAAGTAGTTGTGTGCTTGGGGAGATCGGGGGCAGAGGAAATATGTCCTACATCACCACCAGATGACATCTATATGTAAAGTAATAATTGAATATATAAAAATTTTAAGTAAATTTAATGTTAGCACAATAAATAACGAACATGCTAGTTATAATTTATCACTCTATTCCTCCTCGCTTCTTTCATTTTCATCATCTACCAAATCTTCCTCCTCAGTTGTTTCATATTTGTTGTCCTCCAGTTCCTCCTCCTTAAATGATTCATATTCCTCGTTTACTTGTTCCTCCATGTTTGGTATTACAAGCCCATCATTAAAAACCCCTTCTAGTAAATACTAGGAGGATGTTCTAGTGTGGTTTCTAACTCAACATCAACTTATTGTTGAATAAGTGCGATATCATTTTGGTACGCCACATCTAACAAATTCTCAATTTATATTCTTCCCACAGGGTTTGTCTTAATAACAACCCATCAATCAACCTTATCTCTACACAATCGATATGAAGCATAATAGATTTGCTTAGCATTTTGGGCAATGATAAAAAGGTCATAACTTGCATATTGTCTAGTGTGTTTAACTTCAATAATGTTATCTTGTTGGTTCATCCTTGTGCCTCTTTGTGATGGATCAAACCAGTTACAATGAAACAATACAATCTTTTTCTTAGGTCAGCCTGAATATTTTAGTTCAACAATCTATTGAATGACACCAAAATATTCAATAGTATGGTCATTATCGTCGACATCACCTTGAACATACACACCACTGTTATTGGTTTTCTTATACATAGAAGCTTCCTCAATTTGAAATGTAAAACCATTCACACAGTACTTATGGAGTGTATCAACTTAAGAATCAGACCCAAGTCTGATCTCTCTCACAAATGGTGAATGTTCTATGTTTGAGTATTCATCATAAACCTAGACATTGTATTAAAGGTAATGCAATTAGGTATAAAGTGAATACGTTATACTTATTGATTCAATATGTTTAAACTTTCACACTTACATAACTCTTTAACTATATGAAAAATCTTAAATATATAGCTTCGTTGCCCCATGTGTTTACATAAAGCTGTTGTTGACAAATATATTTTTTACAAGTTAGTTCCCAATTTTAACTTTATAATTTAAAGTTAACATAATTTAACACTTACGCAACATATGGCTGAATGTCGAGACAATTAAGCAAAGTATGGGTCGTAGCTGATTAGTATTCCATATGAGTTAGGCTTCATCTTCCACGCCTTTTAGATCCTCGTCCGCTTTGATTAAAAATCAAAATAGGTGGAAACATAGGATCACTCTCACCCTCATTATTTTTAGTTAGTCTATTACTCCTACAGGGGACTTCATCTCCAAAGTAAAAGGAGTAAAAATCACCAGTTTCTCTGCCATGATGAACTTGCATAATTGACCCTTCAATTTGTCTGAAATGATTCCAAAAAGTGCTCGAAAATGTGCCTCAGAATGTCTAAAATTTTAAATTCTATATATCTCCAATCCGTGCATGATATCGAAAATTCGACTTCATAGGATAAAGAGGTAATTTACTTGATCCCAAAAAGTGTCTGAAAATGTCCCTCGAAGGTGTCCAGAAATTACTACCAATCCGTGCATGATATCGAAAATTCGACTTCATATACTTGTTCAGGGGTTCAAAATTAGGGGGAAAAGGATCAAACCTCGATTTAAGAGCAAATGATTAGCAATTTCAATTTTTGTAATTTTTATTATCCAAAATCGATTCGCGACAGCACCGCAATGCGTAGCTGTCGCAGACATATGTTAATTTGACCTTCGTGATGGGTTTGCATTGCGGACCAGATGCGAACCTGTGTATTTTGTTGTCATTGATTTCTACCTCGGTCCAAGACTTTTGGGTCTTGGGCCTAAGTGTTCCCAACCGTGGTTTTACCTATACTTGGCCTTATTTCACCCTCATCTCATCATAAACATTACCCAATACTCACTAAATTACTTAGCCGTATTTTCACTCCCAAATTCAAGTCCAAAACCCTCATCCCAAGCTAAGGTTTTCTTTCAAGGTTCTTCTTATTGTGACTATTTTGCTATGTTTTGAGCTATAAATCTTAGATCTATTGTAAGAATTGATGAGGAGTTTTGATGTATATTTCTTGAGGGTGTTGCATGATATGTATTGATGGTTTTACAATGGATTTTCTTGTATGATTTCATCTCTATATTTCATGGTTTTATACTAGCATTACACACCCGCTAAATGTTTGATAAAATGTCCGGCTAGGGTTTCTTGAGAAAATTGAAGGTCCAATGCATGTCTTATGGGCTTAATGGTGTTATGATGATTATATAATAACTTCATGATGATGATAGGGATGTCTATATGAGTTGTTTCATGAGAAGGTACCTATGGGGTTGCTCGTAGATTGTTGGGTTCTTATGTTTGTTGTGTTCTTGGGAAAATAAGGAGTTCTTTCTTGATGATTAAAATGTAATGGTTAGATGAGCTAGTTATATGACACCCTACCAAAAAGGCCGTGTCGTAAGGTAGAGTAACTAATGATTCCTACCAAAAAGATCATATCATAAGGTATGGACACCCTAAAGAAAAGTTCATGCCGTAAGGTAGAGTGAGTAATGATTCCTATCGAAAAGATCATATGTAAGGTATGGACACCCTACCAAAAAGTTTATACTGTTCATACCATAAGACATGACTAATGATTCCTATCGAAAAGATCATATCGTAAGGTATGGACACCCTACCAAAAAGTTTATACTGTTCATACCATAAGACATGACTAATGATTCCTAATCGAAAAGATCATATCGTAAGGTATGGACACCCTACCAAAAAGATCATGTCGTAAGGTAAAGTGACAATGATTCCTACCAAAAAGATCATATTGTAAGGTATGGACATCCTATCGAAAAGGCCATGTCATAAGGTAGAATAGCTAATTGTGCCTATCGAAAAGATTTTATCGTAAGGTATGGACATCCCACCAAAAAGGCCATGCCATAAGGTAGAGAGACTAAAGGCTCCCACCAAAAAGATCTTATCATAAGGTATGGACATTCTATTGAAAAGACTATGCCGTAGATAGAATGAATCACGTTTCCTACCCAAGAGATGATGTCATAAAGTAGGGGACGTCTTATACTACCTTTCAAAAAGACTATGTCATACGATAGGGGTATTGATAACACTCTCCAAAAAGGTTATACCATAAGGTGAGTGGGGACTAATGGCCCATTTCATGAAGATTGGAAAAAGGGTTTGAGTATGTATCCTATATTGAAATCACATTACTTGTTCATGATTTACAAACATGTTTTACCTTAAGCATTGAGCATGTATGTCATATTGATGTTATACTTATCCTTGCTTATAATTATGCATTTTGATTATATTGCCTACCCCTTGCTAGCATTACATCCTACACACTTAGTACATTCAAATATACTAACACATACTCTATGCCTACATCATGTCACCATGTAGGAATCGGAGCCCTACTTGAGCATCCTCCTCCACGTGGCTAGTACGACTTTGCTCAAGCTTATTGGTGAGTCCTCCCTTCCGAGGACGTTACTTATGATCTCTTGCTATGTATTAAGACCTTCTCTCTTTTGATTATGTTTTAACTATGAGGGTGAACTCGGCTGCTTGTCTTGGCCCCCGCAAAGTATCTATGTTTAGAGGTGTTGTTAGACAAGTTGTGTATTATGCTTGAGCTTGACTCATCTATGATAATTAGGTATTACTTCCTCTTTCTCTTTCACTCCCTTAGTCCCAATTCCATTTGTTTATGTTATCTCTTATTGTCATTTTTAATTGCTTCCGCGACCAAGGATGTGTAATGATATGTTATGAGGCTTGTTTGGGGTTCCTTTGAGTTTCTAATTCCTGGTCACGTCTAGGCCCTAGGCTTTGGTCGTGATAAAGTTGGTGTCAGAGCACTAGGTTGTTATATACTTAGAGTCTAACACACCGCATTGATTAGAGTCTTATTCATGGTTGTGTTGTGCACCACAACTATGAGTAGGAGGCTATGAGACGTTTTAGGAAGATGATTCCCTTCGTCATGTTCTAAGTCATACTATAAAGTTGAAGTAAGATTTTTCCCCTAACGATTGTTCTTTGCTATGCTAGATCATGCCTAACATAAGAGAAAGAAAGGCCCACACTCTTGAGGAGCAACCGGCCAATAGGGATCTTCGGGATACTCTCACCTTGCTTGTACATGTTGTGGCTAACCAAGCCAACCAAGGGGCCCAAGCCCCTCATACTCCTACACCAGCCTCCCGGGTGAGAGACTTCATGAGGATGAACCCACCAGAGTTCTATAGGTCAAAGGTCGATAAAGACACATAAGAGTTTATTGAGGAGATCTATAAGGTATTGGCCATCATAGGTATTAGATCAAAAGACAAGGCGGAGTTAGCAAACTACCAACTCAAAGGGGTAGCACAAATATGGTACAATAAATGGAAGGAAGAGAAGGGAATCCACAATGTGGACCTCTGGGAGGAGTTCAAGGCAGCTTTCCTTAGTCAGTTCTTCCCTATTGAGCTTAGGGAAGCCAAATTAGTAAAAGTCATGAACATGAAACAAGGACCAATGAGTGTGAGGGAGTATGCCCTCAAGTTCAACAAACTCTCTAAGTATGCTCCTCACTTGGTTGCCGACCCAAGGGCTAGAATAAACAAGTTCGTAATGGGCATCCCCGACTTGATGAGTGAAGAATGTCGATCTGCTATGTTAATTAGAGACATAGATTTGTACTGCTTGATGATTTATGCCTAGCAAATGAAGGGGAGAAGTTGAGGAAAAGGAGGAGTAGTGAGTCTAAGAGGGCCCGATTGGATGGTGGCTCCCAAGGTCTAGAGTCCGATGATACACCAAGCAAGAGGGTTGTTAGGGGTGGGGTGCCAAACCCAAGGCCCTAAGGAGATGATAGGGTGACTCATCCTAGATGCTTAAAATGTGGAAGGAAACATGGTGGTACATGTTGGAGGAATATGGATGCATGCTTTAGGTGTGGTGAAATGGGCCACAAAATCCCGGATTGCCCATATGCTCAAAACAAGGGTAAAGGTGGTGATGTTGGTCAAGGGGGTGCCGCAAAACATAATCGGTTCTATGCTCTCCAAAGAAGGCAAGGAGAGGATGTGGTGCCCGATGATGCTACCATTAAGTTAGAGATTTCCTTGATTTTACTGTGCATGCTTTCATATTCGAGGAGTCATTATTCCTTTCCATTATTCCTTGTTGCTAGTAAGATTTGGTTATGTGAGGCTATTGATGCTAGAAGGGCTTGTAAGGTTTGCTCCATGTTCTTGTTGCATAAATTCTTATCTCATAATCATGGTTGAATTTGGTTTGATGGATTTGAGGTCTTGAGGTGGTGTGGTTACATACATATCATGCTCCCAATAAGTGTAGGACCTGTAAGGTTGTGATAGGATGGTTGAGGATGGTCAATTTATTTGATCAACTACAATGGGGTCTGGCTACATGTATATCATGCTCCCAATGAGTGTAGGAGTCGTAAGGTTATGATAGGATATTTGAGGATGGTCAATTTATTTGGTCAACTATAATGGGTTAGTCACTTCTCTAAGCTTGATCTTTGTTTCAGGTTTTGTCTCTAAGTGAGGTTGAGGGTAGGTGCTATTCCTCATGTTTTCTTTTTTTTCCTGAACTAGGGGTGAGCATTTGAGTATTGTTGGAGTTGTTTGGGTTGACTTATGCACCGGTTTAAGTTTATGGGTTTCATGAATAGGGTCTTAAAACCCTACCTTGACATGTGTTGTGGCGGTTTCTGATAGTGGTGCATTGATTTATTTAAAGCTTGTGAATCATTTGGGGGTAGTGTTGCAAGTCTTGGATGATGAGGGGATTGTTGCTAATTATTGTAGGTGAAAATGGAAGATAACAAGAAGGTGGTCAAAATTCTTTAAGGATTATGATATGAGTGTGCATTATTTTTTTCCTCCGGTAAGGCTAGTGTTATAGTTGATGCTTTAAGTAGCCTAGCATGTGTTGATGGTGGTGCAAAGAGGTGACTTGAGGGGTTCATTATTTGGCTAGATTGAGGGATTAGGTTTGAGAAAGTTGAGCATGATGGTGTAGTATTCTTGATGGTTCCAAATCTTCTTGGGTTGGAGTGGTCTAGGTTAAGCAAGGCTTTGATTCCATCTTATTAGGGTTGGATGTGTTAAGTGAAGAGATAGTAGAGTGGAGGTTGCCTTCCAAGGGAGAGATGGTGGTTTATGGTACAAAAGTGGACTAGGTGGGTTTAAGGTTGACAATTGAGCTTGGGATTATGCGTCCTTGTAGAATGTAGAGTGAGGTTGGTAAGATTGCTTAAGGATTGGGAATGACATATGGATGTGGTTATGGCTATTCGATTTCTATGTGACTATGACAAAGTGGTGCGTGGTGATCCAAGTACTATGGTGGCTTTCAAGGATTAGGGTATGATGGAGTTCGTTGAAAGAATTGTCAAGTGCAAGGTGTCTCTCAGGGAGCCGGAGGGGGCATGGCGAAACGACATTTGTACCTCTTTCATTCCTATTCGAGCTTATGATGATAAGTCCAGTCCTTTTATGATTTCAAATCTTATATTTCATCCCCTATGTCATTCATATGCATTCATGTTTAAGTTGACAAATTTATGATGATTTTACACTCATCTTAAGGTTTTGAAAATGATGTTTAAACGTAATGTTGCATTCTTGTTGGGGCGGATTTATTCTTGATTACTCGTGTCTTGTATGTCTCTTTTACATTCGGGGACAAATGTTGCCAAGGGAGAGATATTGAAACGACACCAAAAAGTGCCCAAAAATGTGCCTCGAAATACCCAAAATTTTAAATTACATATAACTCAAAATCCATGCATGATATAGAAAATCCAAATTCATATTCTTGATCAGGGGGTCAAAATAAGGGGGGAGAAGGGTCCAACACCCATTTAAGACCAAATAATTAGCAATTTCAATTTTCATTAATTTTCTTATCCAGAATCGATCCGCGACAGCACCACGACACGCACCTATCACGAACATGTGTTAATTTAACCACCGCCATAGGTCCGCATCGCAGACCAGACACGGACCTATGTATTTTATTGACAGTAATTTCTATCTCCGGCCAAGGCTTTTGGGTCTTAGGCCCAAGTGTTCCCAAACATGTTTTTACCTATATTTAGCCTTATTTCACTCTCATATCATCAAAAACATTCCCCAATACTCACTAAAACACTTAGCCATATTTTCACTCCCAAATTCAAGTCCCAAACCCTCATCCCAAGCTAAGATTTTCCTTCAAGGTTCTTTTCCAAGCTTCAAGTCTCAATCTCCAATCTTCAACAAGTTCATCTCCAAGCTAAGGTATGTGGGTTTCTTTCATGGGTTCCTTTCACCCATGATACCCAATCCTCTTTTTCTCAAATTGAATGATTTAAAGTTGATTTACAAATGATTCTTTCTTATTATGAAATTCACTGCACACCATGTTAAAGCTATGTAAAGTTGTGACTGTTTTGCTATGTTTTGAGCTATAAATATTAGATCTATTATAAGAATTGATGAGGAGTTTTGATGTATATTTCTTGAGGGTGTTGCAAAGTGTTGATTGATGGTTTTACAATGGATTTTTTTGCATGATTTCATCTCTATATTTCATGGTTTTATACTAGCATTACACACCCGCCAAGTGTTTGATAAAATGTCCATAGGGTTTCTTGAGAAATTGAAGATCCAATGCATATCTTATGAGTTGAATGGTGTTATGATGATTATATGATGACTTCAAGATGATGATAGGGATGTCTATATGAGTTGTTTCATGAGAAGGTACCTTATGGGGTTGCTCGTAGATTGTTGGGTTCTTATGTTTGTTGTGTTCTTGAGAAAATGAACAATTCTTTCTTGATGAATGAAATATAATAGTTGGATGAGCTAGTTCTATGACACCCTACCGAAAAGGTCATGTCGTAAGGTAGAGTGACTAATGATTCCTACCGAAAAGATCATATCGTAAGGTATGGACACCGTACTGAAAAGGCCATGTCGTAAGGTAGAGTGACTAATGATTCCTACCGAAAAGATCATATCGTAAGGTATGGACACCGTACTGAAAAGGCCATGTCGTAAGGTAGAGTGACTAATGATTCCTACCGAAAAGATCATATCGTAAGGTATGGACACCGTACTGAAAAGGCCATGTCGTAAGGTAGAGTGACTAATGATTCCTACCGAAAAGATCATATCGTAAGGTATGGACACCGTACTGAAAAGGCCATGTCGTAAGGTAGAGTGACTAATGATTCCTACCGAAAAGATCATATCATAAGGTATGGATACCCTACCGAAAAGGTCATGTCATAAGGTAGATTAGCTAATTGTGCCTACCAAAAAGATTTTATTGTAAGGTATGGACATCCCACCAAAAAGGCCATTTCATAAGGTAGAGAGACCAAAGGTTCCCACCGAAAAGATCATATCGTAAGGTGTGGACATTCTATTGAAAAGGCCATGCCGTAAGATAGAATGAATCACGTTTCCTACACAAATGATGATATCGTAAAGTAGGGGACGTCTTATACTACCTATCAAAAACACTATGTTGTACGGTAGGAGCATTGGTAACACTCTCCAAAAAGGTTATACCGTAAGGTGAGTGGAGGCTAATTGGCTCATTTCATGAAGATTGGCAAAAAGGGTTTGAGTATGTATCCTATATTGAGATCACATTCCTTGCTCATGATTTACAAGCATGTTTTACCTTAAGCATTGAGCATGCATGTCATATTGATGTTATACCTATCCTTGCTTATAATTATGCATTTCGATTATGTTGCCTATTCTTGCTAGCATTGCATCCTACATACTTAGTACATTCAAATGTACTAATATATACTCTATGCCTACATGATGTTACCATGTTATGTTGTCTATCCCTTGCTAGCATTGCATCCTACATACTTAGTACATTCAAATGTACTAACACATACTTTATGCCTACATGATTTCACCATGTAGGAATCGGAGTCCCACTTGAGCATCCTCCTCCACGTGGCTAGTACGACTTTGGTCAAGCTTGTTGGTGAGTCTTCCATTCCGGGGATGTTACTTATAATCTCTTGCTATGTATTAAGACCTTCTCTCTTTTGATTATGTTTTAACTGTGAGGGTGAACCCGGTTGCTTGTCTTGGCCCCCGCAAAGTATCTATGTTTAGAGGTGTTGTTGGACAATTTTGTATTATGCTTGAGTTTGACTCATCTATGATAATTAAGTATAACTTCCTGTTTCTCTCTCGCTCCCTTAGTCCCAATTCCCCTTGTTTATGTTGTCTCTTATTATCATTTTTAATTGCTTCCACCACCAAGGATGTATAATGATATGCTGTGGGGCTTGTTTGGAGTTCCTTCGGGTTCCCCATTCGCCGGTCACGTCTAGCCCTAGGTTTGGGTCGTGACACTATCCCCTTTGCCTAATTGATCATTTGTAGCTTCCGATTTTTCTGTATATATATATATATATATATATATACTAGTCTTGCTCCACGTGCGCTGCACGTGTATGGTCATTCTTGAGAGTCATATAACCATAGAATAATGTCCATTCTATATTTTATCAATCTATTGGAAATGGAACAATGTGTATAAGCACTGTTTGTTGCTAATGCAAATGTTCAATTCTATCGAATGATACTCCTTTAGACCAAATGTAACAGTAATTCAAAGGGAGAAGGGAGTAACAATATTAATAGCAGGCTTTAATGTGTACCAGTAATGTCATTTTTTATTTCAAGAATGTGCTTTTGCCATTGACACTTTTTAAACCAGTATAAAACAGATTACCCAGCTCAGAAATGCATAAACACTATACAAAACACAGATAAATATAAATGTAAGATCGGTTTATTGCAGCACGTAACATACGTAATAGCAAATCGGCCGAACACCTTTAATCTTCTCCAGCTTCATCTTCATAATCAATGTTTTCTTCAGCTATGGCATCTTGATGCTGCTGATACTCTGCCACAAGATCATTCATCTTACCCTCTGCTTCAATGAATTCCATTTCATCCATCCATTCTCCAGTATACCAATGCAAGAATGCCTTTCTCCTAAACATAGCAGTGAACTGCTCACTCACTCACTCAGCAGTCGAATCATCATTCGTGACTCAGATTTATTCCATCAAGAAGTATACAAGTTACATTTCAATAGTATCTAGTCACTTGTATCCTAATTATCAATAACTAAATCTATATGATAATCGTGTTTTCAGTCATCTTGTGATCTCTTATTCAACCGAATCTATTGTATTTTCAGTCATCTTGTGATCTCTTATTCAACCGAATCTATGAATAATACAAACCAATGTAATTTTTCATTAGCTTTCTGTAATGAATTTTTTTTTTCAATTTCATGACTTTTGAAAATGTATCAATCATATATCATGTAATACTTCCTTGTATATGATATTGATCAACAAATTTTGGATACTTTGAACAAAACAAGTGGAGAAATTCGAGATAAATACAATGATTCAGTTATCAAAACAAAAGCTAAGGTGAAATTAAAGAAAATGAATTACCTCGCCTATAGAACTTTCTATGTTAGTCCTTTTCCTTATATCAATTTTTTGTCCTCATAATACCGTGTAATTTTTTTCAGACAATATCTAATAATTTAGACGTATAACCATATTTTTTTGATATTAAATCATTTTTTGTCAAATTTTCACACTCCTATCCGTACCCCTTAGATTGCTAGTCTATTAGAAAATTCCTTTTATACCATTAATCTCTGATGAGAATATGTTCAATGTCTACATTTTGCTTCTTAATTCCATAAGGAAAAGTGAACCTAAGAGTTATGGCTCTTTAAGGTTTTGAAGTTCACACACTTCGTAACACATACATCTAGTTTTATTTCATACACTTAGTAACACATACATCTGGTTTAAGCATTAGTTGTTAATTCTTGTTGTAGGTTGTTTAGCTATCCCTCTTTCCTCTTGTTACTCAAATGATAGCTTGAAACAATTCTTTCTTTTTATAAACTGATTGAAATAACCATTCTTTATATCGATCTCCTAAATTTAAACTCAATAATCCCTCTAGAGACGTACCCGATCACATCAATGGAGCAAAATACTAAGCTCAAATGTTCGCACATAAATTAATCTATTACTCTGTACTAAAGTTGACTTGAATAATATGAGTCTTATTTATGGGAGCCACTCAAATATGAAAAAAAAAAAGTATTCCAATATTTAATTGCGTTTAGCGAATGATGAATAATGGTGGGTTAAATCAGTAAATTATATAGTACCTATTTCTGAAGCAGACATCCTAATGTTGATATCCTGTGATGATTGAGATAGTTGTCTCATGTCAACCAGCTTCTCGATGCATAATAACCAGCCACTTCCTTTATTGTGTATTTCTAAGTTAGTATGAACCATACAGGAGCAATTTATCAAGCAAAACACCTTGCATTTATCTAAACTTATGATCTCATTCAACCAAGAAAATTGTATATCAGGCAGTTTAACACAATTAGAATACATAATAAATTCATCTCAAGTGCAATTCAGTGGATGTTTTCGAACACAACTACCCGTCCAATCAAGCCTATTCCAATCATCCAGATGCTTTGGCTCAAACTTACATAAACATAGACACGAAGGATGACTAAAAATGTTATAAGTTCCATATGCACCACATAGTTTGAAGGTGTCACAATCATCTGCATATGCAGAATGGTAATGAACCCAACCCTGAGTCTTCGCTATCCAAATCATATACATAGTGTTCACATTAGGCTTCATAAGTTCATTTTTATAATAAATTTTCTTATTATTTAATATCAAGCGCAGCCAGGTCATCGAATTGTTCACCATGTTAAGTGCATTAAGGGAAGTTGGCTGAAATAGTGTTGCAAGAAGGCTTGTTTAATTAAGGTCCTTTGCTTGGCTAAGCATATGTAGAAAAGGCATACCTGTTTGTGTATTATATTACCGAAGTAGAAAGAATGTTTGAGAAGAGATTGCCTTGTATCTTTGAGGACTTTATGGAGGGAAAAGCGATGAGTTGCATCTGTTGGGGGGAAGGTGTTGGTGGCTGTCCAGAATGGCATAGTGGAAGCGATGACGACTCTTGCGAAAGATCGTGTACGAGGCGCAATTCACGAGGAAAATCATAAAGTTTCATAAAAAGCAAAGGGATCAAAATGGAAATAACAGTAGAAGAAAAAAATGAGAGAATTTGCTAGGAAACTGGAATGGCAGTAGATAACGCATTTTTTCTAATCATATAACGCTAGAAAGACTGTTGATTGGACGGAATGGTTCAGCCTACAGAATCATATTTAATCATATTTCACTTAATAGTAAGAACTTGCAATATCCAACATCAAGCAATTCTAAATTCTTGTGTGCTTTGCAATAGAAAAGGTATCCTTCCGGTTCAATTGCAAAAATAATTCTGCAAACTGCAGGCATGAGAAGAAATTTTAATTATGGAGCCTTCTCCGAATATTAGGTTAGACTTATGATTGTGAAAGAGCACAACCTTGATTCTGTTGCATTTTTTCGTTTGGTTTTTTTTTTTTTTTATAAAAAGTGTTTTCAAGTTTTAGGAGTTTTGACAAGCACATTTGTTCATAATCGGTGAACAAATCGGTGCCTTAGGAGAGAGTGAGTAAAATTAGTATCAATTGATAAACAGTTGGATTGAAGTGCATAGAAAACAGGATACAACCAAGTTAAAAAGATAGATACAGAAGCGCAAAGTGGAAAAGTGCTGTGGAGGAAGGAAATCTGGTGTTGTAAATATTCTGCGCATTAAGGCAAAACCTACCTGCTGATTGCATTCTACACAATTTGGGTGTTCGATGGGAGAGTGCAATCGGTCTTTCGCATGTGTCGAGCAAAACAGGGGAGGGGAAAAGTTGCAAAGGAGGTTGGGAGAGTAAACTTACATGGTGTAATGGTGGATACGTGACCAGTGCAGTTCGATGTTAACGGAGGGCTAGCAATATTGGTTTGGAAAAGTGGAGGCCGTAGGTAATAAGCAGAAGCAAAACAGGGTTAGGAGGGGGATTTTTTTGGGAGAGGGGATCTGTGTTGGTTTGATATATATAGGGAAGCAGAGGAGGAAAAGTGGAGTTGCAAGGGAGGGAAAAGTTGCGTAGAGTGGTGAAAGGTGCAAAAGATCGCAGCTGTACGGGAAGAAAAGGCTGATGAGGGTAGAGGAGGGGTAATTGCATAATTTTGGAGTTAGTTGTAAGTGAGGGGTATAAGCGTAATTTAACTTTGACTTTTTTGAGTTGGTGCTTTTAAAGTAAAATAGATATGTAAGAATCCAAATATATTAACGAATGATTAGATTATATAAAGATTTAATTACTTATCTAAGAATGATCATTACCTTTCACATGGATACATCCACCGTGTATGAACAGGACCACCAAGACAGGCTTCTTTCACAAGATGGATCGGAATATGCTCTATCACATCGAAAAAATCACATGGAAAGACTTTCTCTAGTTTTGTAATAATAACAGGAATATTTTTCTCCATCCTATCTAAACTACTGTCCAATAACTGACCAAAATATAAATCTTTAAAAAAAAAAAAAGACTTATCTCTGTAATAGGCTTCCATATCCTTTCAGGTAAATGGCGAAAAATGATACGATTAAAGTTTCCATGAATACATGACAGTCATGACCTTTCATACCTATTAACTTCCCTTCATTCAAATCAACCTGCTTGCCTAAATTTGAAGCATATCCTTCTGGGATCCTCAAATTTTGTACCCAAGCACATATTTCACGCTTCTCGGCCATTGTGAATGAAAAGCTAACTTTGGGCTTTATAATTTTATCATTTGGTAGTTCCTGTAGCCACAATTCCCTTCTCCTGTAATATTCTTGTAGGTCCAATCTAGCTTTTGGATTGTCTGTTGTCTTCCCCTTAACATTCATCACAGTGTTGAACAAATTATCAAAAAAAAAAATTCTCAGTATGCATCACATCAAGATTGTGTCGCAAAAGATTATCCTTCCAATATGGCAACTCCAAAAATATACTTTGTTTGGTCTAGTTATGTTCAACGCCATATCCAGGAAGTATTTCATGTACGGGACAATCTGTAACTTTAGACAAATGAGAAACTCTCTCCCAAATTTGATGGCTTGTTAATGATGGAGGTGGAGGATCATTCTCAACCCTGTTTTTTCTGAATGCATGCTTTATATTTCTGAACTCGTGCCCCATCGGCAAGAATTAATGATGACAATCAAACCATGAATTTTTCCTGCCATGCTTTAAGGTAAAAGCCTTACTATGCTCTATGCAATAAGGACAAGTAACCTTTCCAGCAGTCATCCAACCAGACAACATACTATATGCAGGAAAATCGTTAATAGTCCACATTACACAAGCACGCATAACAAAATTCTACTTAGTTGATATGTCATACGTCACTACACCTTCAAACCAAAGTTGTTTAAGCTCATCTATCAATGGTTGTGCATAGATATCAATTGAACTTTTTAAATTGCGCGAACCCAAAATAACATAACTTAAAAATATGAATGGACTTATCATGTACATTTCAGGAGGAAAATTATATATAGTAAGAAATACAGGCCAGCAAGAATAAGGCGTGGCAGAATTAGAGAATGGTGTGAAACCATCTGCACATAGCCCTAATCTAACATTTCTAGGCTCTCTAGAAAAGTCGGGGTACACATTATCAAAATGCTTCTATGCTTCTTCATCAGATGGATAAGACAAGACACCCGGCGTCCTTGTAAATTCACGATGACATCTCATAAGTGGGGCAGACCTCATCAATGCATACAACCTCTTTAGTCTAGGAATAAGAGGTAAACAATGCATCATCTTAATTGGAACCATCTTTCCAGTCGAATGCATACAACCTCTTTAATCTAGGAATAAGAGATAAATAATGCATCGTCTTAATTGGAATCATCTTTTCAGCCGGACTCCTCTTATAACGAGCATCACCGCAAAACTTATAATTTTTCAATTCACTATCATCCTTGTAGTATAACATGCAGCCATTAACACAACAATCAACTGTATGATGTGACAATCCTAATTTCGAAACTAGCCTCTTTGTTTGATAGAAACTCCTAGGTATGTTTAACTCAGGATCAACCAACTCGCCCAAGAGATCAACCATTGAGTCCATAGCCGCATTAGGAATATTCCAATCCGATTTAATATTCATTAATCTAACTGTTACAGATATCGATAAAAGTTCTAACACCATCAATAAATGTAGATTTCAGCCGATCATCCACTACAAAAAAATGTTCAATTTGTGACAGTTAATTTATGGGAGTTTTAAGAAATCACACCATTAATTAATTTTCTGATGATTATTTTAACCCCCACAATATAAATTGTTTTATGGTGGTTTTATTATGGGAGTTAGTAAATTACCACGATTTTTTATAATTTGTGGCAATTATCAACTCCCAAAAATTTATTAAATTCATTATTTTTAAAAATCTTATTTGTATATATATACACATATGCTTTAAAATAAAATTTAGATGTCAAATCAATGATCATATTCATTTTTATTTATTTCAATTTGCTTTTGAATTTTATTTAAGCTCTTGTAATACTCCTATCAGTTAATTTTAAGATAAAAATATTTTCATTAATAGTTACTAGTTGATAAAAAAATAATAATAACAATAAAAGCTTCTTCTATGTCTAGAAAAAATATTCTAATATTTCTCCCTCCAAAATATTAGAAATAGCCCCCAAAAAATTAAAATTTCCCTCTAAACCTAAAAACCCAATCAAATAACTACCCAATACCCATTTTCTCTTTCCCCTTTCTACGTGATGCCATATTTCTTTCCCCCTAAAACTTCTATCACCCAGCACTCTTCCTTCTCCCTTCTCCCTTCTTCACTCCATTCTCCAGTTTGCTAATTAGTTTTTTTTTTTTATAGGTTCTGCAAAATGAATGGATGATAATTATGTTTTTAAATATAAAGATAATTCTTTATTACATGAGTTTAATGATTCACAATCTAATTATGTACAAATTTTCATTGTTTTAGGTTGATGTGGAGATTGAAGTTGCTTCATTTTGAATAAAAGATTGAATACTAACAACTCAAATCACCAAACAAACACTATAGAATTTTTTTTCTATTTATTGACATGTATTTTAAAGAATTTAAAATTGTAATGTTCAAGTGATTCTACACAAGTTTGTAGTACTTTAATTTGACATGATTTTAAACTCATGAAGTTTATTAATATAAATTTGGTTAGTGAATTTGATTTTCATTGACTGTGTTATTTTAGTAAACTTATTTATTCATATTATTTTGAAGGCTTGATGGAAATAAAATTTCATATTTATTGTTAAGATAATAATAATTTTATAAGATCCAGAAATCAAATTATGTAAATATAGATCTTATATCATGACATTTTAAACCCACTCAAATTTAAATTTTAAAATATTGTGATCATATTGTGAAGGTTCTAAAACATCACAAATTGAACTAAAAAACCTCTACAAATTAAGAAGTCATTTTGTGGAGAGTGTCATGTAGGTTCATTAAAATTGCCATAAATATGCTTGTGGCAAGGATAATTGTGGCGTTTTTAAGAATCGTCACGATTCAATTTGTAGAGTCCCTAAACTGCCACAACTTGACAAAATAACCTCCATAAATTGACTATTTCTTGTAGTGATCATTTTCACAATACATGTCATACATCCACAAACGATTATCCATCTACAAAAAATATTCAAATATATTCAAGTTTCAAATGGGCATAAGTATAACAAGTACTAAAATTCAATTTAACAAGTATATAAACTCCAAGTTCTAAATCATATTCAACTTAAAGTTCA
>DF362084.1:26015-45902 GCA_000787875.1 Solanum virginianum
GTAATCAACTTAGAAAAGTAACAATTAATATGTCAAATATCTATCTAAAACAAGAATAAAGAGTAGACAAATGACCCATCTAACCCATCAAAGCTCATCAATAAAATTAGAATCATCTCAGAGGGACTCATCTCATCTCATCTCATTTTGACTCAAAGTACTCAGTTTGGGAACTTTCTGGAGTTTCTCTTATTTGATAACAATCACTTATGAGCCAATGATTGTACAACAATCAAGCTGATGTTGCCGCAGCTGTTTTGTACTTGGAAGATAGGGAATGAGTCGAAACCATAATGAACAAGTCCAAATGGAAACAACAATCTATAAGTCCTTTACTGATTTCAAGGACTTCTAATTAGAGAAGACCTCAACATAATGTTTTTGTCGTAAGAGACTTTACTCTAAGGGTCAGGGTGGTGCTATCGGCCCCCGTCTATCTAAGCTAAATTTGATAAGCTGGGGAACAATGCAAAAACTTGCTAACAGAAAGAGTAATCAGGTTCCCAGCTCACAACTTCCTCTTTTGATGCTCGATACTTCTCCCATGACTCAGTGCTCATAAAATAATCCATCCAATCAAACCAATCAAACTATCTCAATCATCTCATCTCAAGTCATCCTCGTAGAGGCACTCATCATCTAATCAGTCTCATAGAGACTCTGATCATATTATCAATTCAACATCTCAATCAATAACTTAAGGCTTAGAACAATCATTAGGAAATAATCTAATATCATTAGAGTTTATGTATTGATACTTATGGGACTATCAAGTTCTTTCAATTAGTCATCATTCTCACCTCATAATCACAAGCACAATCGACTCTAGACTCAATTCCTATCTTCATTCATGCATGCTTTCATAGTTAACATGTAGGGTTTATGCAATAATTTATGTAAATAATTCAATTCAAGAAATCAAGTCTATAATGATCATCAACATATGAAAATACATGTAGTAAATATAATTTTCAAGAAAATCCATCAAGAAACCATTTAAGAATCATGCATATAGACTCGTGAACTTTCAACTCTCTTCTAAGACAATCTATGGAGCACATAAGAGAACAATCTCAGACTTTTAGTTTAATCTATACTTGGTATAAAGCTATCAACAATCAACCTTCAAGAATCCTCCTCAAACTCTTCAATTCTACACTCCTATTCTCTTCTCCATAGCCCTAGTCTCTCTCAAAAATTTAGAATGACTTAGGAATGGGGTTTAAAACCCTTTTTATACCAAAAATGACCTATTTTGATCGAATTCTAGGTCTAAGAGAGACTGAGAAATGTTCGGAATGCCCCTCACAAAATAAAAAAAAAATTCACTTCGGAATAGGCCAGTCCGCAACACGGACTGGTCAAGCACCAGTGTATTTTTTTTGACTGAAAACTTAAAATGCACTGAAAAACTATTTTTCCATGAAAATACAAATAAATAGCATTTGTCAAATACATTTTATATGTAATGTTTCATAAATCACTTTCCAATCGATTCTTTTCAATCTCGTAAAGAAAAATTGAAAAAATAGAAGTATTGGTCCGCGTCCCAGGTGCGTCGCACCTTGGGCACACATCAACACTGTTTTAGGATTTTGGATGAAAAAATTATCTTTTGATTCGATGGCTTTAAAAATTGACTGAGATCATTTTCCCACTCAATTTTTCATGCCGATCACAAATTCGATCTCAGATTCTCAAACGGAGCATGGAAAGATGCGTTATGTGTGCATCTCTCCTCTAGGGGTGTTTTAGTAATTTTATCGGGTGTTACAAACCAAGGATTGGAAGGCTGGTAGTGATGGACGTGTATGTAAGGCTCTATTGTCTAAGCTGTACGCCAACTGGACCCCCATTAGTGTAGAAGGTACATCAATGCACAATAATAGTCTAGACTGGTTAGGGGTTGGGTGGCAAGTCTGGATGGAGCTCGTGAACTAATTGTGTACACACAACCACAACTTTGATGGAACTTCTAATTGGGACTTTGACCCACTCTGTATACCATAACTTGGATTTCAACTGGATATTTTAAACTTTAATAGAACCATCAATCTTATCGATAATCAGACTTTACTGACAATCGAACTTTAATGATAAAAAGGCCAGACATGGCCAATGGTCTATCTTGGATCGAAGGCTTGGGCTATTCCAAAATACCTACTATCAATGCCAACTTCAACGTGAATTGTAGGGACTTTAGTCCAATAACTTAATGTTATAAAGACTTTGACTGTATAACCTTTAACATGGGGTACACAAAGAATAACACAATTTCATTTACACACTGTCCTAGTGGACATATACATAGTTCTATGTAGGAGCTACTCAAGCTTTTTGTCGTAAGAGACTTTACTCTAAGGGTCAGGGTGGTGCTATCGGCCCCCGTCTATCTAAGCTAAATTTGATAAGCTGGGGAACAATGCAAAAACTTGCTAACAGAAAGAGTAATCAGGTTCCCAGCTCACAACTTCCTATCTGTGGCCTAACTCTATAGACTTTGGTCTACAAAGATCATGTCTCAAGTCACACTGGACATCAATATAGTTGTCTACCAATCCTAACCAGTGTGAGTCTAGGGCATCATTATCCTAAGCCTATATTAAGGCCCAACAATAAGAACAGAAAGTAGAAATACAGTAAACAGTGTATACAGTAGTCACAAGCATGCTCAGTATGCCAAGCAACAGTTTTGTCCACTCAACTAATAAGAAGTACAATAACCCAACAATATAAAATAGAGAATTAGGATATCAGTCCCCAAAAGAATCCTTAACAAGTCAATACTCATTCTATCAGTCCAAACTATCAAAGATACAACTATAATTCATATCCTAGCCACAAGTACCCTCAACATGCCAATAGATGCTAAAACAGTCACAGATAACAACTCATGTAACCTTACTTAACATGTTTGGATTTTAGCCCCTTTCCTTACTTCCCAATCAGTCAATCCCAACATAATAAATGTATTCTACTTAATCTAACAGAGGAAGGATCAGCCTACCTGTATGTCGATCATATGTATCTCTTATTACTCTGCTAACACTTTTTTCCTCTGGGCTATCTTAGAATGTTGTCTAACTATCAAAAATAGGACCACTACACCAACAAAGTCACTTTTACATTAAAAATCATAAAAAACATGTATAAACTCATTTAAGCCCCAAAAAGAAAGAAAATAGGGCCCGTACTCAAAATCCCAAAACAAAATTCACATAATAATCTCCATACTTTATTGAGCTTGTACCTCAAATTCTGCTCAATCCAAGGTATAAAATGATATAAACTAACTCAATAACAAAAAAATATTTCTCTTTCTCTCTCTCTCTCTGTATATGTTTATACACATGCACAGACACATAACAACAAGATATTTTGCCAAATAGAGCTTAATAAATCAATTTTGACATTACCACAGCGCATGTGTCACAAAAACACACAAAATAGACCAACAAAATTAAACAAAATCCGATTCAAAATGAATAACAAATCACATGTCAAAATTCTCAAAAAATCACTTTAATATACAACAATTAAACAACAAATTTTACCGCAAACAACATGCTAAAAACAATTTCTGATGCTCCCACGATGTTTCTCTGGGAAAAGTATACAGATTAGCCATTTGAATCACCCAAATCGAGTAAAAAATGAGAAAGATATCATTGATGGAATCCTTGGTCGCAAATTTGGAAAATATTCTAGAAATTCCTCAATATGTATCCCTTTTCTACCTCTACCACATGGCGCGTCCTCGTGCAGCCACATCACTCGTCGTCTCTGATTTTCAGCAACCGCTCAAACTTAATTTCAATGTTTTGGCCTTATCTAAAGTAAAAAATATACAAATCATATATGAAATCTAATTGCAAACGGCATTCTAGACTCACGATCAGTTGTGGGTCCCACTTTTCAATATCAAAATCTACCCTGAGAACAGAATGAATGGTCGTTCTAAATATAACTCGGCATTGTAGAGCTAACCACTCTATCATAATTTCCATTTGGGAATGTTTACCAAGAATGCTGACTAAATTCAACTATTGGCCTATTTTAGAGGCCAAATTACAAAACATGGTATAAACTAACAAAAAAACATCGATATTCTAATTGAACATGCTTCTACCCTAATTTGGCCTTTCCAGAGCGGATAAAACTGTTAGAATTCCATTCTTAGGCTGTTTACTCCAACTTTACTGGTAAACTCATTTTCAACTTTAATCCAGCTCGTAATATGAAAAACTGTACAACTTTTAAATAAGTTGTGAGGTAATCGAACTGTCAGTGTCAGTAAGTTATAAATCACTTGGAGTTACTACAGGCAAGGTCTAACAGATACAAAATACTCAGAAAAAAAGAAATGACCTGGAGTATCATTACAGGTCCAGTATTATTGTGGCTTTTTTATTAACCATAAATAAACCTCCGCAAATTGCATCAATGATGGGTTTGGTGACAAAGTTGCAAGACCTATAGAGAACCTCTTTCAAGTGCTCATATATCATATTGTGATTCAGACACTACTTTACTTTCTATCTGTACCTGTCCCAAGTCTTATGTAATACCCCCGTTGGTAGCTGTTTGTGACCATCAATGTTATCCTTGAAACAAGGCCTCAAGCCCTACGATAGATAATAACTATAATCGAATAAGAAAATCACTAGCATATAGCTAAATATCTGGCTAAAGAATTTCAAGTGGCTAAAATCAAGCAAAGGAGGAGAAATTATCTCTAGACCTAACCCCAAATCCATAATCCCCAACCAATGATAGCTAGATATCTGGCTAAAGAATTTCAAGCGGCTAAAATCAAGCAAAGGAGGAGAAATTATCTCTAGTATTGACACCTAACCCCAAATCCATAATCCCCAATCAACGATTAAGCATAGCTAAATCAAACCTAAAGCTACAATGAGCCACTCGGGCCTCAGGTACTAGCACAAAGTACACTATCTAAACAAGCCTACCTAAAGCTACACCAAAGCATTTAAGGATCACAATTATTCTAAGGTCAACTACATAACTCCTTCGAAGAATATTTATTGTAAGTCACACTAGAAGCAAAACCCAAGCTCAATAAAAAAAATTACTAAAATGGAATAGAATGGAAGAAAATGGAATACCATGTGAATGTAGTCCAAATTCACATAAAATTTGTACTAAATAATATCAAGAAGAGCTTTATCCTCAATCTTTTTCAACCCTCGCTCTTCCCTTCTTCTTCTTAGCCCTAATTTTCATTAGAAGTTTAGAAAGACTTAAGAATAGGTGTTATTACGCTCAAAATGTCCTATTTTGACCATAGTTTAAGCTTAGGAAGGGTTAGAAAAGGTATAAAATGCCCCTAGCAAAAAACTAAAAATTTTTCCTTCGGCGTACCAAGTCTGTGTCTCAAACTTGGTCAATTTTTGAGTTTTTTCGTCAAAACTTTTCCTATTGAGTTTTCTAATCTCATAGGAAATATTGAGATCACATCCAAGTATAAGTCTTCGAACATGTCATGCACTTCTCTGGAATTGCATTTTCGCTTTGAAAAATTATCTTTTAATCCAGTTGCTCTAAAACTCATTCAACACCATTTCCCACACAATTTTTCATACTAATCATATTTTCAGCCTCAAATTTTCCAAAGGAGTTTGGGAAGACGCATTATGCGACCACTTCTTATCTAGAGATATTTTGATAATTTTATCAGGTATAACAGTATCTCCCCCTTGAACTCATTCATCCTCGAATGAAGAGTAACTAAAGGTAGACTCAAAGCACGAATAATAATCAAGACTCCTCTTGATAATCAATCAACTAATCAAACTATCAACCAATCAATAATCTAGACAATTGTTGTTCAGACTCAATTATAAATAAATCAACTCAGGGATAGAAAAATTAATTTAAATCAAGAGTAAGAAAATTACCTTTAATATTTTCGTCATCAGACATGAATAGATGCGGGCGTTTAGCTTTTATATCTTCCTCAACTTTCCATGTGGCTTCCTCAACAAATTGATTTCTCTACAAGACTTTTACTAAGGCTATCTCTTTGCTTCTTAATTTGCAAACTTGAAGATCAAGGATTTGGATTGGAACCTCTTCATAGGACAACCTATCTGATCCTTCACACTCTAATACTGGACAACCTATCCGCTTTTTCACACTCCAATACTATCAATGGGGACTACCAATGAAGGATATCCTAAGTATTTCTTCAACATCGAGACTTAAAAGACCAAATGAATCGCGTTTAGCTCAGAAGATAACTCCAATTCATAAGCAACCTTCTTAATCCTCTTCGTAATTAGGTAGGGGATGATATAATGAGGACTTAGATTCTATTTTTTCCTAAATGTCATGACACCCTTCATGGGTGATACTTTCAAGTATACCTAATCTTTCACTTGAAACTCTAAGTCTTTTCTTCTCACACTAGTGTAGGATTTCTGGGGGCTCTATGCAGTCTTCAACCTTTCTCTAATAACCTTCACCTTCTCCATCGAATAATGGAGAAGATCAGGTCCAATCAACTCAGCTTCTCCAACGTCAAACCACCCAATTGGTGATCTACATCTTATCCCATACAAGGCCTTATAGGGAGCCATCTGAATACTTGTATGGTAACTATTATTATATGCAAACTCAATCAAGGATCGGTAGTTATCCTAATTACCCTCAAAGTCAAGGACACAATCCCTCAACATGTCCTCTAATGTATGAATTGTATGGTCTGCTAGGACATCTATTTGGGGATGAAAGGCAGTACTCAGATTTACCGTAGAACCCAATACTTTCTGAAAAGATCTTCAAAATTGAGATGTGAATTGAGCTCCTCTGTCCGAGATGATGGATCAGGGAACTTTATGCAACCTTACAATCTCGCGGATGTACAACTTAACATACTCTTCTGCATTGTCGATCATTTTGACTGCTAAAAAGTTAGCTGATTTAGTCATTCTATCTACAATCTCCCATATCAAGTCATATTGTTTTTGAGACCTCGATAAATCAATAATGAATTCCATATTGATCATCTTTCATTTCCATTCAAGAATCTTAAAGTTTTAAGCTAATCTACACGACATTTGATGCTCAATTTTGACTTGTTGACAATTCAAGCACTTGGACACAAACTCAACAATATCTCTCTTCATTATACTCCAACAATAGACTTCTCTTGAGTCTTGGTACATATTTGTAAAGCTAGGATGAATAAAGTATCTAGAGCTATGGGCTTCATCTATAATTTTGGCTCGAATACCGTCAACATTCGGAGCACATAATCTACTCTGGTATCTTAGCATACCATCTCCCCCTTTTAAGAAAACCATCACCTTCTATTTATGGACAACTTCCTTCAACTGAAGTAGAATAAGATTTTACTCTTGCTTTTCTTTCACCTCCACTACTAAAGATGAAGTTGACCCATTCTAGACATTGACTCCTCCTTTATCATTCTCTTCAAGTTGAACTCCTAATCAGTCCAATCTATACACTTCCTTAGCCAACTCTTTCTTGCCTTCCTCAACATAGCCTGTACTACCCGTTGACAACCTACTAAGAGCATCCACAATAATGTTAGCTTTACCTGGGTGGTAGAGAATGCTCATATCATAGTTTTGAGCAACTCCAACCATCTTCTCTGCTACAGGTTGAGCTCTTTCTGACTGAAGACGTACTATAGGCTCTTGTGGTCAGTGAAAACATCCACATGTACTCTATATAAGTAGTGGCGCCAAATATTAAGTGCAAACACTACGACTGCCAACTCAATATCATGGGTTGGGTAGTTTCTCTCCTGAACCTTAAGTTATCTAGAAGCGTAAGCTATTACTTTTCCCCTTTGCATCAGCACACAACCTAATTCCACTCTTGGTGCATCATAATATATCACTAAATCCTTTGTTCTATTAGGAAAGCTTAAAACTGGTGCAATAGTCAATCTTGTTTTTAGCTATTGGGAAATCTTCTCATATTTGTCGAACCACTGAAACTTGACCTTCTTCTGAGTCAATTTAATCAATGGTAAGGATATCGAGGAAAATACTTTAACAAATCTACGGTAGTAGCCTGCTAACCCTAAGAAACTTCTTATGTCAGTCAGTGAAGTTGGTCTGGGCTAATTCTTAACCACCTCAATCTATTGGGTGTCTATGAGAATCCATCACCTGAGTAATATGTCCTAGAAAAGCTATATACTTTAGCAAAAATTCACACTTTGAGAATTTTAGATAGGGCTCATGGTCTTTGAGAGTCTAGAGAACGATTCTGTGGTTATTAACATGCTCCTCCTCATCTCTCAAATACACCAAAATATCATCAATAAATATAATCACAAACATATCAGGGTACTATCTGAACACTCTGTTCACTAAGTCCATAAAGGCTGCAGGTGCATTAGTTAACCCAAAGGACATGACCAAGAACTCAAAATGGCCATAACAGGCCTAAAAGGCTATTTTTAGGATATAACATTCCTTTACCTTCAACTGATGGTAACTAGATCTGAGGTCTATCTTTGAGAAGCAAGAGGCACCCTGAAGTTGGTCAAACTAATCACCTATCTTGAGGAGAGGATATTTATTCTTTATCTTGACCTTGTTCAGTTGCCTATAATTAATACACATCCTAAGAGACCCATATTTAGTTTTTCACGAATAAGACAAGAACACCCCAAAGAGAAATACTTGTCCTAATAAATCCTTTCTTTAGCAAATCTCTCAATTGCTCTTTTAATTCTTTTAGCTTAGTAGGGCCCATCCTATAAGGTGGAATCGAGATAGGTTGGGTGTCAGGAAGAACATCAATCTCAAAGTCAATCTCCCTATCTAGTCAAATTCTTAGAAAATACTTTTGAAAACTCCCTTACAGTCGGGACTGACTCTAGAGTAGGAGGCTTAATATCATCAGTCTCAACTCACGCGAGATGATAGATACAATCCTTTGAGATTAGCTTTCTGGCCCTTTATGTGCTGTCAAAGTACAATACTTTTGATGCTTAAAACTTTTAATTTTGTGTGTTCTCAATGTGAAGTTAGTAGATTCGATGTGTTTTTGTATTTGTTTTGCAGGATTATAGGGTTGACACAATTTTTTGGGTAAAGTGTGCAGAAGTTGAAATTTCACGAGACCCTTTATGGGCTGTAGAGGATTCTATGAGCCGTAAAGTTAGTTTTGTGTGCAATTCTAGTGAAGGGTTGATTTTTGAAGTTAAGTCTACGAACATCCAGATGAGCCATAGAAAATTTTATGAGCCATAGACTTGGTGTCGTGCCCTGAGGATTAATAATTAGGGACTTGTAGAAAAACCATCAGACGAAACCCCCTATGGGCCATAGAACTTTATACAGGCTGTAGAGGGGTGTTGTAGAAGATAGTCCCAGAATTGAAGTAGTAGTTCACAAAAGTTTAATTACAGGCCATAAAATATTATACAACCCATAAAGCCCCTCGTAGAGCCTGCCGACCCAGTTATCCTATTCCATTTTTGTTTTGTATTTTAAATATTTTAAATATATTTTTAGGTTATTTTTCATAAGGGGAGGATGAGAGAACAATAGCGAGAATGTTACAGACTTGAGATTAAACACTATAAATATATTTTTAGGTTATTTTTCATAGAGAACGAAGAGGGAATAGTAGAGAAACAATAAAAAGTTTGAGAAACACTCGTAATACTTTATTTCATCTTTCAATTTTAATCTTGTGATTCTCATTGAAGAGTTTGGATTTCTTGTGCTTAATTCTTTTGTGTAAGTGCCCAATTATGTTATTTAAATTCATAAGTCTTGCAATTACACTGATCATGAGTAGTTAAATCAACAACTAGGGTGTGAGAACCATGAAGAACTAACAAGGTAAAATCGAATAATTCATAATTCTTAAAAAGTATGCATGTATGTATTAATTGATTCTCTTTGTATTGAATGCTTTCTAAATGGTGGCCAACATTAGAATCCGCCTAGTGTTACTGACTGGATCAAGGTAGTAATGAATAATAAAAGTGATTAATTAATAGGATTCGCTCGAGGTTTCTCATCTAATCAACGGAACTGGGCCAAGGGGAGTTGTACTGGAGCAATAGGTAAGGGTTAGTAATGTCACACTACAAGGATGGACCAAATCATGAAGTGAAATTAGCCTCTCGCCTGGACCAAAGGGTTTGGTAAACTTAACTTACCGTTCTATATGCTACACACTAGAAAAGAATTTTATTATTTGGTAATACTGAGTCAGGGAATCATGGAAAAACAATACCCAAGATACTCTTCATGCTGGCTCAACACTTGTCTTACTTTAGGATTATTTTTTATAGTTGTCATAACTCACCCACCCCACCTTTTGGGGAGATAAGTTGGTTAACCAACCCAAATTGTAATTAAGTTCTTCTACATCTACCATATTCCCTGTGGGATTCGACCTAGATCTGCGCCCGCCTTTATACAGTATTCCCTGTGGGATTCGACCCTAACCTTGGCTAGGTTATATATCTTGAGAACGACCGATTTATCCTAAAAAATGAGGTATAGCTTGGGTAACATCAAGATTTTGGCTCTGTTGCCAGAGAATATGACTAGACTTGTCAAATTCAAGTAGTTTGGGAATTAATCCTTATTTTTCTCATTTTATATTTTTTGTTATTTTTGTTCTTTTATAGGGTACAAGTGTAGTGTGTGCATAATATCCGAAGTTGAGATATTCCCTTGAATGCGTTTGACCTAGAGATTCAGAGAAGACTAAGAAGGTTGGCCCAAGATAAAATAAACAATGTGACAAATGCAGCCCTAAACCGAAATGAGAATGAAAATGCGAATAATAACAACCCACCTCTTCTTGAGGACATTGCTCCACAACCATAGGACTTAAATACCAAAACTTATCAGCAGAACAAATATCAGCTCAACCCTATGACTATGGATGTTACTGGAGCTATTGTGTTACTGCCAGTACTGGCTGACATAAAGTTTGTGGTCTCCAGTGGGTTGTTTCAGATGCTATAAAATCGTGAATTGTTCACGGGCCTACCATCAGAGGATCTATATAGTTATTTACAGAACATTGCATTTATCTACAAAAGTGTTGAGGGAACACAAAATATGCCTATGGATGCTGTGGGACTTCGTGTCTTCTCATTCTATCTGACAGGCAATGTAGCTCTATAGCTATCTGAGCTCCCCCAAAGTTCGATCACTAGTTAGGTTGAGCTGAACTCCCACAAAGTTCGATCACTAGTTAGGTTGAGTTATAAATGGCCTTTTTGGAGAGGTACTTCCCGAAATCAAAGATGCTCAAGTTGAAAGATTAAATCAACAACTTTGAGAAACTTCCTAATGACCCAATCAGTACTACATAAGAGCAATTCACAAAATGCTTGAGGAGTGTCCTTGACCATAAAATTGTTGATGATGCCTTGGTGGAGATTTTCTATTGTGCCTTAGATACAAATAGCCAAGCATATGCTGATATTATCATGAGAGGCATGTTCTTAGATCAATCATTTACAGAGATTGCTAGGCAGCTTGATATAGCGGTCAAGTTGAATAACATATGGGGGCCAAGGAATAGGCCTTCTACTAAAAGCTCGGGTGCCGCCAATTTGGTGCAAACAAGGATGCATAAGGAGATTATGTGAGCGTTTGCTCGAAATAATACTAATATGTAGGTTGGTTAACTCTAGGAACAACCATGGAGGTTGCCACGACAAGCAAAGGGGTCAAGAAAGACATATTGACTGGAATCACAAATATGGCTATAGGAACGGTTGTTATGTGCCACCACACAATCGTGATGCCAGTGCTAGTAACACTAGAGTTGAGAAGATATTTGACCGCCTGTTGGAGAAAGCGGAGACATCGGATGAGACCTTGAGGGGAATTAAGTCTGACATCTCCAACATAAACCAGAAGATTAAATCCTATTCTATTGCTATTAAATAATTGGAACAACAGTTTGGTCAAGTGTCAACTCAACTCAGTCAGGGCTAGAAGACATCCCACCCAACAACTTGGTATGGAACCTAAAGAATAACAAAGATTGTAAAATAGTTAATACTCCTGGTGATAAGAGCACCATTGATCTTTCCTTGAAGGTTAATGAAAAAGCATAGATACTTGTTGAAGTCTGAGTACCCAAATTATCTATGTTATGCCGCGATAATAAATTAGAGGCTGCTTGGGAGGCAACCCAAGGTAGACACTAGCCCTAAGGTGCCTAGGTATATTTTTTTGATCCCAGTACTTTATTTTACATTCTTGGTGTACATTGGGACAATACACCTCTTTTTTGATGAAGTGTAGGTAATTATAGGCCTCAGTGAAGTCTAGGTAGTTTTGGCCTATAACTATCCCAAATTTTGAATCATAGGGATTTTCTTGCTTGAGTTTGTTTTCTCCATGCATATTTAATTTCTGTTGAACTAGCATATTTAGGATGTGTAGGTAGTATTGGTAGCATATAGTATTGATATCTATGTCATATATGTGTTTTTGTGCTTTTGTGTGAAAAAGGATACCCGCCAAGGTTTTGTAAGTTAGTCTAGGTAGCAACCACATATGTTTAATTGTGTCAACAGTGCTTATTCTGATAAGTAAAGATTAAATTGGGATACAAAGCATGATATGAGAGTCTATGTTGATAATGTAATCAGTGTCATATGAGCGTAAGCTTATTTTGCTAAATTCATGTATTTATGTTTCGATTTAGAATTTTCCCTGTTGCTTTGACTTAAACTGTAAGTTAATTGGTTAGAAAAGGATCTTAGGCCATTATTCATAATAGTTCACTTAGCCTAATAACCAACCAAATGTGTGAAAAATCCCTTAATCATAATGTTTGAGCCTTACATGTACCTTTTCTTTGTAAAGACCTAAGTTGCCTAGCCTTATTAGATGTGGATCCTAAAATTGGCCCTAGTCCTTGAACATTGTGCACCTTGACTGAGGCAAAAAAACTAAGTTTAGGGTGGCTACCAAAAGTGGCCCTGGTTCCTAGGTTGGATATTATACACCTTGACTCAGGCCAAAAACCTAAGTTGAGGGTGGTTGGTGTAAGGGCAAACACAAAATGAGGGGGAAGATTAGTGATGCATGGAAAAGGATAAGAAAATATACTGGGTGAAAGAAAAATGAGTGACGCCTTAGCAATGAGATAAAATGAAGAATGATGTGAAAATACAAGAGAAAAAGCTAGAAAATGAGAATAAAACACCCAGAAAAGCTTGAAATAGGAAAAAAGGAGAATGAAATGAAAAATAAAAGAGTTGGTAGGGAAAAAGTGTAGAAAAATGCATTACTAAGGAAGACCTTTAGTCACTATGTTCCCAAAATGTAATACCAAAGCCCCATGAGCCTATGTTACAAGCCAGTAAAGTCCTAAAGTGATCTCAGTCCAAGTAGTCAATGGTCATAGTCATGAGTATAGGGCCAAGCTTATGGTATTAAGTATGATATTTGAATATCTTTTGTAAGAGTGAGTGATTTTATATAGTCCTAAGGTTATACTTGAAAATATCATTGTGAGTGAGATATGAGACTTCTTTCTGTGAGGGAACTCGTATTGCATTGTTAATATTTCACTAATTCAGTAATTGTGGCTTGTTGGTAATTACCTCACTTGTTATGGTTTCATTGTCATATGTATTGACTTGTATTGGTTTGCTTACTATCTAACTGATGTGTTTTGAAAGTGGTGTGGGTATCTGTGCTGGAAGTTGATGAGATGTATGCTATTAGATTGAGGTCTATGAGTTGCTGTGCTACTTATATAGATTGAGTCTACCGCTTGAGGACAAGCAACAATTTTTAGTTGAGGGTGTTAATGTGCTATTAAAGTACAACACTTTTGATGCTTAAAACTTAGAATTTTATGTGTTCTCAATGCGATATTAGCAAATTTGATGTGTTTTTGTGTTTGTCTTGAAAGATTACAAGGTTGGCATAATTTTTGGGTAAAGTATGTAGAAGTTGAAGTTCTACGAGACCCTATATGGGCCATTGAGGATTCTACGAGCTGTAAAGTTGGTTTCATGTGCAGTTTCAGTGAAGGGTTGATTTATAAAGTTAATTCTACGTACATACAGATGAGTCGTAGAAGACTTTACAAGCCATAAACTTGATATTGCGCCCTGAGGATCAAAAAGTGTGGACTTGCAGAAAAACCATTAGAAAAATATCCCCTACCAGACATAGAACTTAATACGAGCTGTAGAGGGGTGTTATAAAAGGAAGTCACACTACAGGGATGGACTAAATGATGTATACAATTTGCCTCTCACTTGGGCCTAAGGGTTTGGTGAACTTTACTTACCATTCTGCATGCTACACACTGGAAAATAATTTGATTATCTGGTAATATTGAGTTAGGGAATCATAGGAACACAATACCCTAGTTACTCTTCATATTGGTTTAATGCTTGTCTTAATTTAGGATTGCTTTTTATAGTTGTCATAATCCCCCCCTTTTAGGGGAGATAAGTTAGTTAATTAACCCAAATTACGATGGAATTCTTCTAAATCTACCATATTCCCTATGAGATTCGACCCTAACCTTGGTTAGATTATATATCTTGATAACGACCATTTTAGCCTAAAAAAGAAGGTGTAGTANNNCGAATGGTATTTGCCGACCCTAACCTTGGTTAGATTATATATCTTGATAACGACCATTTTAGCCTAAAAAAGAAGGTGTAGCTTAGGCGACATCTGCCCTAAGATAGGATGTTTCTCTTCCACTCCAGGACCAGTTCATTTAGGAATTGGAACTTAATGATTTGAGTCCTACAATCAATAGATACATAACAAACGTGAGGCCAATCCATGCCAAGGATTACATCAAAATCAATCATCTCTAACTCAATCAAATCAACAAAGGTATTCCTATGATGATATACTACACAGTCTCTATAGATTCTTTCAGCTATAATAGACTCACAACCTAGAGTAGAAATATTAAAGGGCTCAAGAAGAAACTTAAGAATTCTATCAAATCTACTAGCTACATAAGGAGACACAAAAGATAATATGGCACCCGAATCCATCATAACATAGAAATCAAGAGTAAAGACTTGAATCATACCCGTCATAACATCTAGGGATTTCTCCTGATTTTTGTGGTTATCCATGGCATACAAACGGTTTGTAGCTCTACTTGCGCCTGGTGTAGCACCTTTCTAGTTTCCTCTAGCTGGTGGTGCTGGTGCAGGAGACTGAGCCTTATTAGCCTACCTCAGATAATCCTTCTGAAAGTGACCTAATTGGCCACACTTATAACATGCATAACTTCCTTCACAATATTTTCCTAAGTACAACTTACCGTACTTACCACATGATGGCTTTCTCCATGAACCTTGATCCATACTAGCTTGTGACTGAGATCCTTGGGCTCCAAAATTTTGAGACCTCTGTTCATTCCTAATTTTGAGTACAGGTGCACTAGCAGATGATGGTGCTCACTCTAACTGAAACCTGTTACCATTCCTATTCCCTCTCTTCCCAACATTATAGATGGATGTTTTAGCCCTTTTTTTTGTACTCTTCCCTATCTTGCTGCCTCTACTCATCAGCTTGTTGTATATAAGTCATAAACCTCCCAATATTTATATCCCTTACAAACATAGCTCTCATTTCATATTTCTTCTGCCTTTTGTTCAGCCCATCAGCATATAACCCCATTCTCCCTCTCATGTTTGCAACTATATTCAAAGCATAGCGAGACAACTGGTGAACTTGATTGCCTACTCCTACAAAATCATGATGCCTTATTTCAGATTCAAGAACTCTCTTACCTTGGCCTTTCTCAGTTCTCACAAAAAGAAACACCCCAAGAAAGCTTGCTCGAACACTGACTAAGTCAGCATTGGGGCTTCCTCTCCTCTAACCTTCTTCCATTGGTCAAACCACAGTCTGGCAACACCTTTGATCTTATAGGCATCCAAGTCAATTCTATCAACATCAGCCACATATATCACTTGAAACATTTCTGAAGCTCATCAATATAGTTCTTTAGGTCCTCATTGGGTGTAGACCCTGTGAACTCAAGAAGGTTCATCCTCAAGAACTCACATACTCTAGATGTGTCCTACGCATCTTGTCTACCCACTCCATGTTTAACAACAGGTGCTGTCACAACCTGGGCTAAAGTCTGGATAGCCTGGCAAAGCTTAACATTCAAGATTTCTGCTTGTGATGGCTGCTCAGCAAGGTAACTAGACCATTTCCATACTTTAGTTAAGTCTTACGTACCTAGTATGAGTTTGACAATCAGCTTTGTAAGAATTTGTCCGCAATCATCTGTAACCCTTGCTCATCCTCTCTACTCCTTAGCCTAAGTTTTTGTTAGAAGTTTAGAAAGACTTAAGAATGAGTTTTAAAACCCCTTTTTATGCTCAAAATGACCTACTTTGGTCGTGTTTTAAGCTTAGGAAGGATTGGATAAGGTCTGGAATGCCCCTCGCAAAAAACTAAAAAATTTTCCTTTCGCGTACCAAAGCTCTTTCTGGGTGAAGACATATTATAGGCTCTTATGGTCTTTGTAGACATAGACCTGTGCTCCATATAAGTAATGGTGCCATAGCTTGAGATCAAACACCATTTTCTGATCGAGTTTTCTAATCCTGTAGAAAATATTGTGATCATATCCAAGTTTAATTTCAGGATAATTTCGTGACGTGGACATGTTGCACTTCTCTAAAATTATATTTTTGCTTTGAAAAATTATCTTTTGATTCGATTGTTCTAGAAATCAACCAGGGCCATTTTTCCACATAATTTTTCGTGCTTATCATATTTTCGATGTTGGATTTACCAATGGAGTTTATGAATATGTGTTATGTGAGTGCCTCTCATCTGGGGTTATTTTGATAATTTTATCGAGTGTAACAAATCTTCTCATAGCTCAAGCTGTCATTTACTCCAACACTCTCAACTGGCACAACCAATTTGTGTCTCCCAAACACTTCTTAATAATGGAAATGTGGAAGACTGGATGGATGACTGCTAACTCTGGTGGTAGCTCCAACTTATAGGTTACATTGACCACTCTCTTTATAATCTGATAAGGGCCAATATACCTCGGGAAACTTTGATTTCTTCCCAAATCACATCACACGCTTCATAGGTATCAGTTTCAAATATACCCAATCATCGACTTCAAACTCTAAGTCTCTTCTTCTAACATCGGTGAATATTTCTATTGACTCTGTGCAGTTCTCTACCTTTCTCGAATGGTATTTACTTTCTCCATAGCTTGGTGAACCAAGTCTAGTCCAATTAACTCTGCTTCACCCACTTCAAACCAACCAATCGACGATCTGCATCTCCTTCCATAAAGTGCCTTATATGGGGCCATCTGAATACTCGAATGGAAGTTATTATTGTAGCCAAACACAATCAGAGGCAAGTGGTCATCCAATTACCTTTGAAATCAATGATGCTGGCCCTCAACATATCTTTCATCGTTTAAATGGTTCACTCTGCCTGGCCATCAGACTGTGCATGGAATACAGTGGTGAGATTCAGCTTTAAACCTAAGCCATTCTGAAATAATCTCCAAAACTATGCGGTGAATTAGGCTCCTCTATCTAAGATGATATAGAAGGGGACTCCATGCAGTCTAACCATATCCTTTAGGTGCAGTTAGGCATAATTCTCTACAGTATCAGTCGTCTTTACTATGAAGAAGTGCGTAGATTTTGTCATTCGATCAACTATCACCCAAATCAAATCATGTTGCCTACAAGACCTCGGTAAGCCTGTGACAAAGTCAATGTTGATCATCTTCTATTTCCACTCTGGGATCTCAAAGTTTTGAGATACTCCACATGGCTTTTGGTGGTCAACTTTAACTTGTTAGGAATTTTAGGCATTTAGAAATAAACTCTGCAATATCTCTCTTCTTTCTACTCCATTAATAGACCTCCCTCAAGTCGTGGTATGTCTTTGTTGTGCCTAGATGGATAGAATATTTGGATTTATGGGATTTTGCCATGATCGTTCTTCAGATACCATTAATATTTGGAACATAGCATCTGCCTTGGTATCTCAATACTCTATCTCCCCCTTTGGAATAAGCCATTACTTTATACTTATGCATATCTTCCTTCAATTGCAACAAGAGAGGGTCTTGATCTTGCTTCTCCTTCACCTCTACTACTAGTGATAATATAGACCAATTATGTACAATAACTTCATCTTTATTGGAATCATCCAATTGAATCGCTATTCGTGCCAGTCTCTGAACCTCTTTGGCTAGCTCCTTTTTATCTTCCTTCACATGAGCAGTGCTTCCCATAGATAATTTGCTAAGAGTATCAGTAAGTTGTACCTGGGTGGTAGATGATGTTCATGTCATAGTCATTGAGAAACTCAAGCCATCTCCTCTGCCTCAAGTTAAGCTCTTTCTGGGTGAAGACATATTATAGGCTCTTATGGTCTTTGTAGACATAGACCTGTGCTCCATATAAGTAATGGTGCCATAGCTTGAGATCAAACACCACTGCTGCCAATTCTAAGTCATGGGTGGGATAATTTCCCTCGTGCACCTTAAGTTATCTCAAAGCATAGGCAATAACTTTACCCTTCTGCATCAGCATCCTAATCCCACTCTTGAAGAATCACAGTGGATTAAAAATCCAGCTGTCTTGTTAGGCAACGTTAACACTGGGGTCCTAGTCAACCTTATCTTCAACTTTTGGAAACTCCCATCACACTCGTTGGACCATTGGAACTTGACCTTTTTTCTGAGTCAGCCTAGTTAATGGCGCAAATATAGAAGAGAATCTATCAATAAACCTACGACAGTAGTCATCCAAACCCAAGAAGCTTCTTATGTCGATCGGGGAGGTTGGTCTGGGTCAATTCTTAATTGCCTAAACTTTTGAGTATCCACTCGTATGGCATCTCCCAAAACTATATAGCCTAAGAATGTCACAGATTTGAGCCAAAACTCACACTTTGAGAACTTGGCGTATAACTTCCTTGAGCGTCTACAAGGCCATTCGCAGGTGATTGACGTTCTTTTCCTCATCTTTGGAATATACCAAGATATCATCAATAAACACAATCATAAACATGTCAAGGTACTATCAGAATACTCTATTTATCAGGTCCGTAAAGGCTTTAGGTGCATTTGTTAACCCAAAAAACATTACCAAGAACTTGAAATGACCATATCAAGTTCAAAAAGCTATCTTCGGGATGTCAGATTCTCTCCCTTTTAACTGGTGATAGCCTGAACTCAGTTCTATCTTGGAGAAAATAGTAGAACCCTAAAGCTGGTCAAATAGGTCATCGATCCTCAGAAAGGGATATTTATTCTTGACCATCACCTTATTTAATTGGCGGTAGTCAATACACATTCTAAGTGACCCATCTTTCTTTATCTTGAATAGAGCTCGAGCACCCCATGGATAAATACTCGGCCTAATAAATTCCTTCTCTAGAAAATCTTTTAACTGCTTTTTCAATTCTTTTACCTCAGGAAGGGCCATTTGATGTTGCCCAAGTTACACCTTCTTTTTAGTGGATAAAGCCATCATTGTCAAGAAATAGAACCTAATAAAGGTTAGGGTTGAACCCATTGGGAATAGTAGACTCGAGATAATTCACCAATATGCAATTCAAATGATTGACCAATTTAATTCCCCCCTCCCCTGAGGGGAGAGGGTTTGCAATAATCAATAAGAAAAGTAAACTAAATTACTATTATGTAACACCCCACACACACTATAAGTATTTGTACGATACATTTGAAACATGATATGAACATTCAAATTAGTGCCAATTTTAAAAAGTGTTTGCATCTCGCGTTAAAGGGCGTCATGCGTATCTAAAATTTAAGAAACTTGCATGTATACATGTTTTGCATCGAGTTAAGGGGACTAAGACCCTAAACAAAGGA
>DF362083.1:2757-17417 GCA_000787875.1 Solanum virginianum
TATGAAGAATCTCATTCTAATTCGTGCGATTTTACAGAAATTGGATCGAAAAATAATTTTCGTTAATTTAACCAAAAATAGTGTCCATCTGTGCCCCTGATGTGACGCGGATGGGGCACGGAGTAACACTTGTTTATTTTTTTAATTTTTTGACGGAAACTTAGAATTTCAAAAAATTGCAAAAATGTACATGTCCGTGCCCCTGGCACGACGCGAACATGTGTCTAGAAAGTGTAACATTTTTTAATTCTCTTTCAGTAAGGGTATTTTGGGTATTTCCAATCTATTTTTATGTCTCGAAACATGTTTAACTCCTTTAATTCGTACGAAGGTTTTCAAAAACCCATATTCTCCTAGTTCTAAGTACGAGAAAGTTTTTAAGAGAGATAGCTAGAAAAGGATTGAGGATTTCCAAAGTTCGGGCCAAATTCTTGTTGAAGACTAGTACAATCTTCATCCCAGGTATGTAAAGGTTACCCAGAATATGAGATTGTTCTCCCATGTGCCTCAATGATTGAGTTAGGTTGAATGGTAGAATGCAATGGGCCTTATCTGTGATTTCTTGAATGATTTATTGAAAACTACTATTATTTTACATATATTTCTTAAATGGATGATCATCATGACTTGAATTAACTCTTTACTTGTATTATTGCATGATTATGTATATAGCGTACATGATTTCCTTATTAAAGACTTGAAGAATGAACTTAGGGATAATGTCTAGAGTCTTGACTTTCTGGGTGTAATGATTGCTATGGTATGTATCCTGAGCTGAATGTATTGATGACTGAAGTTGATGAAATTAGCGTCCTTAGTGTCTAAATGAGATTGGAATAATGTTTGAAAGAATAATCCTATTCCTTCAGTTGATAGATGATGAGATAAGCTGAGGTATATTGCCCCGTAAAGGATAGATGATGGAAATTCTTGATTGATTGATACTTTATGAGCAAGTCGAGTCATGGAAGGAGTATTGAGCACAAAATGGGTAAGAGTGAGTTCCACTCGCACCTATTAACTATGTGGCCAGTGTAGGAGAGGATTGGACCATGAAAGTGGATGTTTTCTTTGTCCCGCAAAAGACTTGACAGACTTAAGGATACCAAATGACTCGTCCTTTACCCTGGTAAGGTACTAGACGGATGTGGTAATGACATCTCTTCGTTGTATCACCATCAGCTCATAGTTAATAGTTGTTGGTTAGAGAAACTCCCAAATAGGTTCCATGATGATTGTACTCTAATGTTGATGTGATAGTATGAGTCTTGATTAATGGTGATGTGATAGAGTCCTATTCCTTATCTTGAGTTGAGATTGAGTAACCGATGAGCTGATGTCATATGATATTGTATTGCCTATACTGTTTACCTTAGCTCGTTTTAGATATAGTATATTCCACATACTAATACCCCTTTGACACTGCATCATTTTATGATGCAGATTGAATAGATAGAGGACTTCAATAGCTGAATTGTTGAGGTTCAGAGTTATTTAATTCCAGAGAGTGGTGAGTCCTCCCGTGCATTCGTAGGATGGTTCTATCTTATTTTAGTTGAGTTATTTCATTTGATTATGGTAGCCATGACCTATGATGGTACCTTCTTAGATAGTAGTTACAGAGGCTTCATAGACATAGATGTATAATGGTTGATGTTGGGGTTCTTTTCCCCTTTTTCCTTCTTTATACTGAGAATGTTTCTTTAATCTTATTTCATATGATAGACATAGTGATAAGTCTTGTAGCCCGCTGATAGATTCTATTATTTCTTGAGTATCTTCTGCATATTTACTGACCGAATGAATGTGATGAGACTAGTTGGTTCGCTTAGGGTATAGCAATAGTCTTCGAGTGCCAATTACGCTTAGGGTACCCTCTTGGAGCGTGACAAACTTGGTAGCAGAGCACAGAGTTCGAGTGTCCTAGGGAGTCTATGAAGTCGTGCCTAGTAGAGTCTTGTTTATATGTGTTTTCTGACCACACTTTATATAAAAGAGGCTATAGGATGTTAGGAAGTGTTACCCTTCTTCTATTATATGAATTCATGCGATAGTGTTTAACTCTATGAAGAATCTCATTCTAATTCGTGCTTTATACATTTATAGAAATGACGCCAAAGAGAACAACTGGTCAAAGAGATGCCTCAGCCCCAGCTGCTTTGGATGCTCTACCAGAGTCTCGGTTCAGACAGAGACAAAGAGACGGGGATGGCCTATCAGGACTGCTAAGGTCCCATAGGCACCCCCTGCTCAGGCCCAGCCAGCTCCTAGCATAGAGCAGAGTTTAAGGGAGCCATCACTATGCTAACTCAGCTTGTGGCCTCTCAGGGTAATATTCGGGGTCCTCAAGATCCTAGCTCTAGCTTGCAGGAGTCCTTAGCTGTAACCCGACTCAAAAATTTCTTGAGGATGAACCTGCCAGTGTAAATGGGGTCTAAGGTTGAGGAGGACCCATAGAACTTCATTGACGCAATATATAAGGTCCTGAAATCTATGCATGCTAATGAGATTGAAGGAGTTGAGCTTGCCTCCTACTAGCTGAAGGATATTGTTAACGTCAGGTACAACCAATGGGGAAATAGTAGAGGTAAGAATGTTGAGCCAACAAGTGGGAGGAGTTTAAAGTTGCTTTCCTTGACTATTTCTTTCCTCAAGAGTTGAGGGAGGCAAAGGTGGATGAGTTTATGAACTTGAACTAAGGAGGGACGATAGTTAAGGAGTACAGTCTTAAGTTTATTAAGCTATCCAAATATGCTCAGGAGATGGTCCAAGATATGAGGGCCAGGATGAGGAAGTTTGTGTCTGGCATAGCTAGGCATGTATTAAAAGAGTGCAAGCTAACTTTGTTGATCCCCGGCATGGACAGCTCTAGGATTATGGTATATACCTAACAGACAAAGGAGGAAAAGAAAAAAGATAGAGAAGAGCAGATGAACAGAAGAGCAAAATCAGCTGGGCATGAGCCTAGCCAGCAGAGACAGAATAAAGGTGACAAGTCCTAATTCCAAAAAAGACCCTCTCATCATGCACCCTCTTTAGGGCCCAGGGTGTACAATCTCAGGCTAGTGTGACCCAAGGTGCGAAGGAAAAACCACCTTATGACAAGTGTGGTAAGCTCATCTGGGTGAGTGTCATACGGGTAAGGTTGTTTGCTATTCATATGGACAGATTGGTCATTTCCAGTTTGAGTGTCCAAAGAGGAGATAAAGTGAAGGGAGCAGCAGATCATAGTCCTCCGTAGCACCCCCAGCTGTCAATCATTGGAGGGGTACTACTACAAGTATATGAGGTAGGATGGACCGTCTTTATGCTATGGGTAATCGATAGGATTAGGAGGCTACACCAGATATTGTTATAGGTATTCTTCGAGTCTTTACTTTTGATTGTTATGCATTGCTAGACTGGGGTGCCATTTTGTATTTTGTGACTCCTTACATGGCTGGTAAGTTTGGGATTCAAGAGTGTTGACTTGAACCTTTTGCTGTTTCCACTCCTACTGCCGAGTGTATCTTAGCTGAGAGGGTTTACAGGGATTGTGTTGTATCTATTTATCATAGAGATACCTTAGCTAACTTGGTATAATTGGAGATGGTTGACTTTTACATGATACTTGGCATGGATTGACTTCATGCCTGTTATGCTTTTGTTGACTGTAGAACTCGAATTGTTAAATTCTAATTTCCTAATGAGCCTGTTCTAGAGTGGAAAGGGAGTTCTGTTGCACCTAAGGGCAAGTTTATCTCTTATCTTAGAGCCAGAAAGTTGATCTCCAAGGGTTGTATTTACCACCTCGTGTGAGTTAAGTCTGATGATGTGGAATCGTCTACTCTTGAGTCAGTCCCGATTATGAATGAGTTTCCTGAGGACTTCATCTACAATAACAGTTTTGACTTTTCCCGACGGGACGGAGGACTTCATGATATACTGTGATGCATCCAGAGTTGGACTGGGTTGTGTGCTAATGTAGAGGGGGAAGGTGATAGCTTATGTTTGCATACAACTTAAGATCCATGAGAAGAATTATCTGACTTATGATCTCGAGTTGGCAACGGTGGTATTCACACTTGAGATCTGGTGTCACTATTTGCATGGAGTACATGTGGACGTGTTCATTGACCACAAGAGTTTGCAGTACGTGTTCAGTCAGAAGGATCTCAACCTGCGACAGAGGAGATGGTTGGAGTTGCTCAAGGATTAGGATATGAGCATCCTCTACGACCCATGTAAGGCTAATATTGTTGCTGATGCTCCTAGCAGGTTGTCCCTAGTTAGCACTGCCCATGTGGAGGAAGGGAAAAGAGAACTAGATAAGGAAGTCCATAGATTGGCTCGACTAGGAGTGCAACTTGGGAAGAACAATAAAGGTGGGGTCAATGTTTAGTATGGGTTTGCTTCATCTTTAGTGCCAGAAGTGAAGGAAAAGCAAGACCAAGACCTTGTCTTGTTCCAATTGAAAGAAGCAGTTAACAAGCAAAAGGTCATGGTTTTCTTCAAAGGAGGAGATAGGGTGTTGAGATACTAGGGAAGATTGTGTGTTCTCGATATTGATGGTGTTCGAGAGAGGATCATGGCCGAAGCTTATAGCACAAGATATTCTATCCATCCTGATTCCACCAAGATGTATCACGACTTGAGAGAAGTCTATTGGTGGAATAGGATTAAGAAGGATATCACCGATTTCGTCTCTAAGTGTCCTAATTGTCAATAGGTCAAAGTAAATCTGAGCACAACCTTCCACCCTCAGACAGATGGACAGATAAAGTGCACCATTCAGAATTTGGAGGATATGTTGAGAGCGTGTGTCATTGACTTCAAAGGAAATTGGGATAATCATCTACCATTGATTGAATTTGCATACAACAATAGGTACCATGTCAGCATTCAAATGGCTCCTTATGAGGCATTGTACGGGAGGAGATGTAGATCACCGATTGACTGGTTTGAGGTTGGTGAAGGTGAATTGATTGAACCTAATCTTGTCCACCAGTTCATGGAGAAGGTGAAAGTCATTAGGGAAAGGTTGCAAACAACACAAAGTCATCAAAAGTCTTATATGGATGTGAGGAGAAGGGACTTGGAGTTTGAGGTGAACGATTGAGTGTACTTGAAGGTGTCACCCATGAAGGGTGTCATGAGGTTTGGTAGGAAGGGGAAGTTGAATCCACACTATATCGGACCCTACCAGATTGTGAGGAGGATTGAGAAGGTTCACTACAAGTAAAAAGACTTTTAACGACCATTTCTTAATGAAGGGAAATGAATTCGGTCATTATAAACACACTTATCGAGATCAAATTTTTTCGATTGTTATAAGTATATTTATAGCGATCAAATTTTTTCTCGGTCATTATATATATACTTATAGCAACCAAATTGTTTTTTGGTCATTATAAATATACTTGTAGCGACCAAATTTTTTTATGGTCGTTATAAATATTCTTATAGTGACCAATTTTTTTCGGTTGTTAAAGACAAAATTTAATCCAACATTAGTGAGGGGATAAATTTGATCATTAAAAACATAACATCCCGTCATTAAAACATATTAGTTAGTGTAAAAATATTTTTTAATTAGTATGAGTGCAAAGATATCAGACCAAATCATCTTATAAGTATAACAAGTGACGTTTTATTAATCATTTCATCTTTCTGATAAGAATCCTCCATCTTTTATAATTTTGGTTATTTCATAATTAAAAAGTTTAATAAAAAGAAAAAAATATTAATGTATTATTTTTGTAATATTTCTATCCATCATTCTTATTATAGTTAATTATATAAAATTTTAAAATATTGTAAAAATATTTAGTTACAATCTTTTTGACATAATTTTTTAACTTAAATATTTTCTTGATATAGTTTTAATATATGTTTTTATTTTGAGAGACAATTTATTCATCTTTAGTTGACTTTTTTAAAGATGCAAGATGAAATAGGTCAAAACAAGAAAATTATAATGAAACAAGAAATTAAAAATAGAAGTAATTATATTAAATAATAATTATGAGCTTATGAGATTGATTTAAGGTAGAAAAGTTATACAAATTTGGTAGTAAGTAATTTTCTCAAGAGTATAGATATCTCTCCACTTGAAAATTATCTCAATCAATCAACTTAATTAAGAATCAGTATTCAGTAAATTTTTTTCTACTAAAAAATATATAATGTGTCGACTTTTTTTAATTATCGGTTGTGAAACTAACAAGTATATACAAAGAAAAATAATTCATTTGAGTTAGAAAAATATAAAGTGAAAGTTTACAAACAGACAATTTAAAAAGCTTTAATTGACATATAATCAACTACTAAATTAATTAAGAGATCGTGATTTTTTTTTATTATTTAAAATTTAAGATGATATAATTGATTTGTATCTCATATTATTTTATTATTTATATTAGGTGAATACTATTAGTAGAAAAAGTGAAACTTAAAGAAATTGAAGGTTTTATCCATGAATCAATGTGCAAAAAGTCAATAACAAGGTGCAAAATACAAAACAAATAACTTTATGTCTAGAACTAGAATTCCCAACTTTGTTTTTATTTGATTGTGAGAATAGAAACAAAGTTTATAGTTTATTGTAGTTAATCTTTGATTTTGCGAAAAAGGAAAAAGAAGATAATAGTTTTTAGGAGTGTTATTAATAACCTTATATGAAGTTTTTATGCTTGTCTTTTGACGGATCATGCAGTTTGAAGAACTCATCCTCAGAGAAAGTGTAAAGAAGTATAAGCAACGGAAAATATTTGAAGCACAGGAAAAATACATTTCATATTTAAGAAAAGATATTCTAGTTCTTCTTTTACTAAGAGTTAAAAATATAATATAATACAATTCGTATGTCTATATTTTTGTAACATTATGCAATATCATTCTTTATAGTTACTACAAAATTTAATATGAATATAATGAATTTGTATATATTCATATGTGCATGTATTTGTATGTGTGTGTGTGCGCGTATGCACTTTTGCTGATCTAATTTGTGGTTATAATTAAGGTTTTAATAACTAGAATTGAAGGGAGCCTTGGAGTAATTGGTAAAGTTGTTGTCATATGACCAGAAGGTCACGGGTTCAAACCTTGGTAACATCCTCTAGCAGAAATAGAAGGTAAGGCTACATACAATATATCATTGTGGTCGGGCCCTTCCCCGGAAGTGCACCTGGCTTTTCTATTTTTTTATTAACTAGAATATCAATTAGTGAAGAAAAAATTTGGTTGCTGAAGAGAGGTATAATTGTCACGACCCAAGCCTAGGGCCTAGACATGACACGACGCGTGATGAACCTGAAAGGACCTCAAGCAAGGCTCTTAGCACATTATTACACATCCTTGGTTGCGAAAGCAATAAAATGACAATAAAAGATAGTAAATAGGGATAACCAGGGCTAAAGGACATCTTTCATAGCAAAACATAAAGAGTCAAGAGGGGCCAAAGCCCATACCATAGCATATAACATGTTCAACAACACCTTTAAAACTTACATACTTAGCGGGGACCAAGACAAGCAACCGGGCTCATCCTCATGGTCAATACATACACAAGAGAAGATAGTTTTAGTACATAGCATGAGATCATAAGCATTGTCGTTGGAATGAGGGACTCACCAACTAGCTTGATAGACAATTGTACTAGACACATGGAGGAGGAGGATGATCAAGCGGGACTCTGGTTCCTACATGGTGACATCATGTAGGCATAGAGTATGCATTAGTACTTTTGAATGTAATAAGTATGTAGGATGCAATGCAAGAATAGATAGGCAACATAGGCAAAACGCAATATCATAGAAAATAGATAGCATAGTAACAATATGACATGAATGAAGGATGCTTGAAGTAAGTCATGCTCATATAGAACAAAATACATGTGTAGCAAGTGACCATCAATATAGAATATCCAAGGCCTACCACCCCTTAGAGAGGCGAATAAGGTACTGAGGTACAAATCTCTCAATATGGTTAATGAGGTACAAATCCCTCAATATGGTTATACGGGCCTACTACCCCCCGTACTAGGCAACCAAGGTACAAACCCCTCGATATGGTTAATGAGGTACAAACCCCTCAATATGGTTATATGGGTCTACTACCCCCGTACTAGGCAACCAAGGTACCAAACCCTCTATATGGTTACCCGGGCCTATAACCCCCCGAGCTAGGCTTGGTCAACTTATAATACTATGGAATTTCATCATGAAATTAACATATATACAACATACGTTCATTATCATAAAGTCATATATCTCATACACCAATCATTAGGCCTTCAACAACTCAAGAATCATAATTCGGACATTTTATCAATCACTTGGTGGGTGTGCAATGCTAGTGTAAAACCATGTAGTTAAAGAGTGAAATCATAAAATAAATCTTGAAGTAAATCATCCCACCAATACTTTCTAACACCATCATACAATATATATCAAAACCATTCATCAAATCTCAAGTTAGATCCAAGATTCATAGCTCAAAACAAGGTAAAACAGTCACACTTTTACAAAACTCCAACATAGTTCATAGTCAAATTCATAATAATAGACCCATATATAAAATCAACTTAAAAACATATAAGTAGATGAAATGGAGGCTTGGGCACCATGGTGAAAGGACCCAATGGTTAAAACCCACATACCTTGCCTTTGGAGAATAACTAAATGAAGATTGGAGATAGAGATTTGAAGCTTGAGTGAAATCCTTAGATCCGGATTGAGTTTTGGAACTTGAAATTTAGAGCGAAATATGAGTCTAAGTGTTTGAGTGAGTATTAGAGAATGTTTTGAATGATATGAGGGCGAAATATGCTAAGTATAGATACTTTTACGCATGGGAACACTTAGGCCCAGATTCAAAAGCCTTGGACCGAGATAAAATTATAACCAACAAAATACATAGGTCTGCATCTGGTCCGTGACGTAGAACTATCACAAAGGCAACTTTTACACTGGTCCGTGCCCTGGCCGCATCGCGTCAGGGTCGCAGATCAATTTTGGATAAGTAAATTTTGGGAAATTCGAAATGCGATTCGTTTGCTCTAAAATTAGGGTTATACCAATTTCCCACTCTATTTGACCCCCTGATCAAAAATATGAAGTCTAATTTTTGATATCACGCACAAATTTTGAGATATATGGAAATTACAATTTTGGGCACTTTCAAGGCACATCTTCGGGCATTTTTTGGGGGTCATTTAAATAATGACTGAATTTTTATCATCATTAAAGCTTTTTTAATGACTAGATTTAATCTGGTCGCTAAACTTTTAATGGTGGAGCTTTTAACAATCGGTGACGATCGAATTTTTATTGGTCGTTATTGACTAATAATGATCGAATTTATACCTTTAGTTATAAAATTTCCCTCGTTAAAGACCTATTTTCTTGTAATGGTTTCTTATGAATTAGACTTGTCGTCCGAGCTAGATGGAGTTCATATGATATTCCATATTTTGATGTTGAAAAAATGTTTGGGAGACCTTGCTTTGGAAATTCGTATTGAGAGTACGGGAGTAAAGGATACCTTGTCCTATGAGGAAATTCCAGTCCAGATTCTTGATTGTCAAGTCTGCAAGCTAAGGAATAATGATATAGCCTCCATCAAAGTTCTATGGAGTAACCAATTCATCAAGGAAGCTACATGGAAAGCTGAGGAAGCGATGAAACTCAAATACCCACAACTATTCATGTTGAATGATGATAATGTCGAAGGTAATGTCCTTATCCTTAACGCTATTAAAGTTTTCATTCTCGAGTTAATGTGTTAATTCTATTCTTGAGTGCAAGATAGAGATGTAGAAAGTGATGGATAATTGAGAGCTCGAGAGTTCCCGAGTAAGGAGTGAGATGCATTTTGAGTTTACTCGTGCCTTTATTCTATCTTTACTCATCATTCGAGGATGAATGATCCCAAGGGGTAGATGATGTAACACCCCATAAAATTATCGAAACTCCCTTAGAACGTAATCATGAGCATAATGCATCTTCCCAAGCTCTGATGGAAAACTCGAGACCAAATTTGCGATCAGTGTAAAAAATCGAGTGGGAAAATGGCCTCGACCCGATTTTAGAGCAATCGGGTCAAAAAATAATTTTTGCTAATTTAATCAAAAACAATGTCGATCCGCGCCACTGGCACAACACGGATGGGGTGTGGAGTAACACTTGTTTATTCTTTTTATTTTTTGATGGGGAACTTGAAATTTTAGAAAATTGGGAAATTGTACATGTCTGCGCCCCTAGCGTGATGCAGACATATGTCTGCGAAGTGTAAAATTTTAATTCTCTTTCAGGAAAGGTATTTTGGGTATTCCCAACCTATTTTAAGTCCCAAAACATCTTTTAACTCCTTTAATTCGTACGAAGGGTTTCAAAAATCCATATTTTCCTAGTTCTAAGTACGTGAAAGTTTCTGAAAGAGATAGCAAGAAAGCGATTGAGGATTTTCAAAGTTCGGACCAAATTCTTGTTGAAGACTAGTACAATATTCATCCCAGGTATGTAAAGGTTACCCAGAACATGAGATTGTTCTCCCATATGCCCCCATGAATGAGTTAGGTTGAATGGTAGAATGCAATGAGTCTTATCAGTGATTTCTTGAAAACTGCTATTATTTTACACATATTTCTTAATTTGATAATCATCATGGCTTGAATTAACTATTTATGTGTATTATTGCCTGATTATATATATACCCTACATGATTTCCTTATAAATACTTCAAGAATGAACTTAGGGATAATGTCTAAAGCCTTAACTATCTAGGTGTAATGATTACTATGATATGTGTCTTGAGGTGAATGTATTGATGACTGGAGTTGATGGAATTACTAAAAACAGACTCTAAACGAGATTGGAATAATGTTTGAAGGAATGATACTTGAGTTGATAGATGATGAGATAAATTGAGGTATATTTCCCGTAGAGGCTAGGTGATGGAAATTCTTGATTGATTGACTGTTTATGAGCAAGTCGAGTCATGAGAAGAGTATTAAGCACCGAAATAGGTAAGAGTGAGTCCCACTCGCATCTATTAACTATCTGACCAGCATAGGAGAGAATTGGATCGTGAAAGAGGATGTTTCCGTTGTCTCGTAGAGGACTTGACAGACTTATGGATCCACTGATAGACTCGTCCTTTACCCCATTAAGGTACTAGACGGATGTGGCAACAATATCTCTTCGTTATATTATCACCAGCTCATAGGTGATGGTTATCAGTTAAAGAAACTCCCAGATAGGTTCCATGCTGATAGTACTCTGATGTTGATGTAATAGTATGAGTCTTGATTGATGGTGATGAAATAGAGTCCTATTCCTTATCCTGAGTTGAGATTGAGTAACCGATGAGATGATGTCATATGATATTGTCTTGCCTATACTATTTACCTTAGTCCATTTTACATACAATACATTTCACGTACTAATGACCTTTTGGCGCTGTATCATTTTATGATGCAGATTTAGTCGACAGAGGACTTCAATAGGCTAGTCATTGTGGTTCAGAGTTATTTGATTTCAGAGAGTGGTGAGTCTTCCTTTGCATTCGGAGGATGGTTCTATTTTATTTTTGTTGAGTTATTTCATTTGATTGTGGTAGCCATGGCCTCTCATGGTACCTTCTTAGATAGTAGTTATAGAGCCTTCATAGACATAGACGTATGATGGTTGATGTTGGGGTTCTTTTTCCCCTTTTCCTTCTTTATACTGAGATTGTTTCTTTAATCTTATTTCATATGATAGACATAGTGATAAGTCTTGTAGCCCGTTGATAGCTTCTATTATTTCTTGAGTATCTTCCGCTAATTTACTGACCAAACGAATGTGATGAGACTATGTGGCTCGCTTGGGGCCTAGCAATAGTCTTCGAGTGCCAGTTACACCTAGGGTACCCTCCTAGAGCGTGACATTTGATAAAACTGTTATTGTGGTGTTAGTTTATTTATTTCATTTCTTACCCAAAATTTGTATTGAAATATTTTTTAAAAAATTATATTAAATCAATAATCATCAATATGTTTTAAATTCAGCGTTCTCCAATTTAGTTTTAAATTTTTAAAGTAATTTTGTTAATTTAAAAGTTTTTCATTTTTTTTATAAGTTGGAGTTTTGTGGCTAGTTCTAAAATTTCCTATTTTATTGGACACATGTTTCATATTTAAAACAAAGATTAACTTGTATTTTGAACTTGTAAATATTAAAAACTATAAAATTTAATTTTTTTTGTTTATTAAAAATAAATAATCATGATTTTCTGCTGGTGTTGACAATCAAGATTATTATGCAAAATACAAACTTATATTCCAATTTAATTATTTAAAAACAATTAGAAAAAGTGAGAAATTTTAATGCTCACTTTTGATGCTATTTTGCAAAATATACTATTTTCATTTTAAAAAAATGAAAATTTTCGTACACTTGCATGTGAAACTTTTTGTCTAGCCTATGATATACAGATTATAAATTATAGATATAAATAGATCTAGATATGAGCTTTTCTTTTTTCTTTTTTTTTTAAAAAAAGGAAAAGTAAAAAATAAGATAAAGTAAATAGTAACTATAGATACAAAAAGAAATGTGTTAGTGGAGTAATGCAGTTTACCACACTTTTGTTAAACTAATGATTTAATTTTTAGATTTTAATTTAATTTTGTGAATTTCAAAAGTTTTTCAATTTGTTTAGAAGTTGAACTTTTGTGAGTAGTTTTAAAATTTTCTATTTTCTTGGACACGAGTTTTTTTTTTAAAATAAAGATTTATTCATTTTTTGAATTGTAACTATTAGAATCATAAAAATTGATTTGGATAAGTATAACATTTAAAAATAGACCGAAAAAAGAAGAAGACAAAAGTTGGTATTTAGTTGATACAAATAAGGAGTACATTTCATGAATTTTTTTATTCAATTAAAATTATATCTGAAAAATTATGTATTAAAACTGTGCTAATTACTACAAATTGTTAATGTAGAGCACACTGACTTTTACATAACGTGCATTTAATTTAATTACTACGATATGTAAAATTCAATATAAAAGAAAAAATAAATTATTTTTTATTTTTTTCCTATGCTAGATTGCAAGGATAACATAATGTCCATTGAATTTAGTATTTTATTATATGCTGATACTTAAACAAAAAAGTTCAAATCAAACTATACAAATTCTTTTTTTTTTTTTTTTTTCTATTTTAGAGTACAAAGACAACATTATATCCATTAGCATTCTTATTATACACAAATAATAATAAAAAAAGATTCAAAACAAATTATATGAATTCAATACATCAATAAATATTTGAAGCCATCCTTATAAATTTCTTAAGTCAATATTTAATACTCTGCCTATAGGCCAAAATAAATTAAAATTGCTTAGTAACATCACTATAAATTATAATATATGATATATGATAAAAATGAGATATGTATTAATCAAGTTTTTATTCTAAATATATGCAAAAAAATCTACTTATATATAGATTTGGAGTTATTTAGTCATCACCTCCACACCAAAGTTTTTTTTGAAGGATTGATATCTAAACCTCTTGTCGGTATGAGCCGTGAATACATATATATTAATAAAAAAATAATAAGTAAAGCATGAAACTAACATAAGCACTAAAAAAAAGAATGTAAAAATTAGAACTTCAATTAAAAAATTTAAAGAAAGATAAAGAACAACAACTATAAATAAAATAAAAATAAGAAGAGATGAATAAAAGGGAATACAAAAGAAATTGCAGAGAGCAGTTTGTATTGAGAAATAAGATTACTTCTGTAAAACTGCAACACAAAACTGCAGTCTTTTTCCTATTGGAAGTGAAAATCGTGAATGGTGATGGGGTGTGTAGCAGTAATTCTGCCATAAAAAAAGTAATCAACATGTTCTTTCACGAATTGTTTTGATAGTTTTGGCATATATATAAATTCAAATCAAAATTACACAGATACAGAAAAAACTATCCGTGAGAGGAGGAATGGGGAAGTGGGGGAGTTGGGGTGGTTTTCAAATAGTAATATGGTTTTTAGTTGATTTTAATTTATTCCTTTTTTACCATCAGTTTTTGTATATTGTTTTGTTTAATAAATGAAATATCTTTCTTTTTAATGATAATATATAAATTATAAAAAAAAAATAGAACGTGGGCTATTTTTTAATTTGATTTTACTTTTTAATCTTTTTTAGTGATTGAATTATCCTTCAATAATATATATGCATATGTATATTTAATTAGCCTTTGATTTAATGATTAATCTTATTTTTGCTTATGAATTTAAAAAATTAGATCATCAATCTTTTTTTCATTTTGTAATTTTCAAAATTACAGAATTGTAATATTCTATGATATATGATAAAAATGAGATATGTATTGATCAACTTTTTATTTTAAATATAAGAAAAAAATCTACTTATATATAGAGTTGGAGTTATTCAGTCATCACCTTCGTGCCAAAGTATTACTTGAAGGATTTGTTATCCCGAAAAATGTCCGACTCTTTTCGGAAATGAGATTCGACGCTCAATTGATTTAAACACGAATCAAATTCCTGAAAATTGAAAGAAAAACAGAATCGCCACCTAATTTTAAGGATAATTAGGAAACCAAAAATAAACTTTAAAACCTAACAGAAAAGCTTTAAAATTTTAGAGAAAATGGGTA
>DF362083.1:34360-45906 GCA_000787875.1 Solanum virginianum
GGTAAGTCCATATTCCTAATTTTTACCTAGTAGTTGTAAGTTGTTGTGATGTTAGAGAGGTATGTGATAGATGCACATGTTAGTACTAGACCCTAAGTTTGAATTTTGAGGAGTAGTGTGAAAGAGGAGATATGTCACACCCCGGGAGGGGACCCAAGATGTGGCCGACACCCAGAGACTATTTATAATCCCCAAACGAACCACTTGGCTTCATCATATTCATTCAGTCAATCATTTTACTAATCAACGGAAGTTAACAGAATGTAAATAACCACATCTATCATCTAGTCTCAAAGTAATAGCATAAATGAAACGCTAGTAGAAAGAACTAGCTCATAATCTTAAATCAACATCTGACTTTAGTCTATGAAGCCTCTATCACTATTATGCGGTGCCAATGACTGACCTATGACTACCTCAATCAAAATAAAACATAAGCAGTTCTAAACTCTAAAGCATGATGAAAAATAATAAAATGAATCCTTCGAAGTAGGGGAGGCTCACCAATCTGCTGAACACTCGAAGGTCCTCAATGATTCGCCTGCTGATGACCTCTATCCTGCGTATCTACATCATAATACGATGCAATCCAAAAGGGGACGTCAGTACTTGGAATGTACTGGTATGTAAAATAGCTGAGGGCAATCAAAAATAGGTAGAATAATATAGGATAAAAGGGAACGTCAATACTTGGAATGTACTAGTATGAAATTTCTGAGTGAAACTAAAACCAGGTAGATAATATAGAAGCAATATCAACTCAATATATAAATCAATCAATATGTCAAATGTCTATCTAAACCAAGAATAAAGAGTAGACAAATGACCTATTGACACATCAACAAAACAATCAAATCAGACTCATCTCAGAAAGACTCATCTCAACTCATCTTATCACATCACATCTCTTCTTATCTCATCACATCTCGACTCAGAGTACTCAAGGTAGAAACTTTCTGGGAGTTTCTCTTATCCGACAATAATAATTTATGAGCCAGTAATTGTATAATAATCACGCTGATGTTGCCATAGCCGTTCTATACTTGCCAGGTAGAGAACGAATCAAAACCACATGGACAAGTCCAAATGGAGTAAGCAAATCTATAAGTCCTCTATTGAGGATCTTATTTATGGTTACTTGCCAGGTAGAGAACGAATCAAAACCACATGGACAAGTCCAAATGGAGTAAGCAAATCTATAAGTCCTCTATTGATTTCAAAGATTTCTAATCAGATGGGACCTCAACATAATATGATGTGATGGTCCGGATCCTCACCTATGTTTGGCTACGTAGTTTGATAAGTATGAGTAGGTTTAACTCTTACTCTTTAGGTGCTTGATACTCCCCCCATGACTCAATGCTCATAAAATAATCCATCCAAACAAACTATCTCAATCAAATTATCTCAATCAGCCTCATGGAGGCACAATCTTTCAATCAGTCTCATAGAGACTCTAATAATCTCAGCAATCAACATCTCAATAAATATATCTCAATCAGCCTCATGGAGGCACAATCTTTCAATCAGTCTCATAGAGACTCTAATAATCTCATCAATCAACATCTCAATAAATAGCTCAACACTTAGAATGATCATTAGGGAATAATCAAATAGACAAATCTTTGGAGTTCATTTATGGAGACTTAAGAGGCCATCAAGTTCTATAAACTTATCATCATTCTCACATCATAATCACAATCTCTATCAACATTCTCAATCAAGGCTCTAGACTCAATCCCCATCTTCTTTCATGCATGCTTTTAACCATTAACATAAAGGGTTTTATCCTATATCTCAAGAAAGTGTTCAATTCAAGAACAAGTTTATAATGATCATCAACATGTGAAAAATCCATACATTTAATATAGTTTTCAAGAATATAATCAAGAAGATCATGCATAGACTCAAGAACCTTCAATCAACCATCTAAGACCATCTATTGAACACATGAGAGAATAATCTTATGTTTTCATTTAGCCTTACATACCCAGGATCAAAGCTCTCTAATCACCCGCCAAGAATTCTCCAATCTTACATTCTTCTTGTCTCTCTCTCTTAAGTCCTATCTTTCAAGTATAATCAAGAAGCACTTAGAATGGGGTTTTTTGACCCTATTTACTCATCAAAAAGACCTAGATAGGTTGTGGTTTACATTTAAAAGAGGTAGGAAAAAGTCTAGAATGCCCCTGAAACGATTAAAATTTTTAAACTTGGTGAAATAGTCGGGTTGACAAGTTCGCGACGCGAACCTGTCGCGCATATGTTTATTTTGGAAATTAATCCCGTCAAAAAATTGAGAACATATATAAGTATAAGTGCGCGTTGGGTCGGCATCGCGGAGCTGTCCCGTACCCTCACTATTTTGGGTCCGCAATAGGTCTGTGTCACGGCCCTGTCGCATAGTCTTACTATTTTGGTAAATTTTTGTGAAAATAAAATTTTGACCCGGTTGCTCTTAAATTGGGTCAAGACCATTTTTTGACTCAATTTTTCATGTTGATCGCAATTTCAATCTCAAATTTTCATCTGAGCCTGGGAAGATACGTTGCGCACATGTCTCCATTCTAAGGGTATTTTGGTAATTTTACCAGGTGTTTCATCATCTCCCCCTTGGGATCATTCATTATCGAATGATAAGTAAGGGTGGATATCAAGGCACGAATAGACTCGAAGCTCATCTCAACATCCAATCTATCAATCTGTCATTCAACTCCTTATTTCTCTCAACAATCTCTATTCGGACTCGAGAATAAACAATCAACAAGGAAAGACAATCAATTTGGTCAAGTGTAAGGAATTTACCTTCAACATTCTCATCTATTAACACGAATAGATACAAATATTTTACTTTCATCTCTTCCTCAGCTTCCTGTGTGGCCTCCTTAACGAATTGATTCTTCCACAGGACCTTGACTGAGGCTATCTCTTTGGTTCTCAATCTGTGAATCTGACAGTCAAGGATTTGGACCAAAATTTCTTTGTAAGTCAAACTATCTTTCACTCCGATGCTATCCACAGGAATTACCAAGTTAGGATCTCCCAAGAATTTCTTCAACATCGACACATGAAACATCGACAAAAAATATCTAACTCGAAAGGAAACTCTAATTCATAGGCAACCTTCCCAATCCTCTTCACAATCTGATAGGGTCTAATATAGTGTGGAGTCAGTTTGCCCTTCTTCCCAAGTCTCATGACACCCTTCATAGGTGATACCTTCAAATATACCCAGTCATCCGCTTCGAACTCCAAATCTCTCCTCCTCACATCGCTGTAGGATTTCTAGAGACTTTACGCAGTCTTCAATCACTCTCTAATGATCTTAACCTTCTCTATTGCTTGATGGACAAGGTTAGGCCCGATCAACTCTGCTTCTCTAACCTCAAACCACCCAATTGGTGATCTACATCTCCTCCCATATAAAGCTTTACATTGAGAGGTGAATTGAGCTCCTCTATCAGAGATGATGGACAAGGGAACTCCAGCAATGTACTCCTCCACAGTGTTAGTTGTCTTAACTGCTAAGAAGTGAGCCAACTTAGTCATCCTATCCACAATTACCCATATCAAATCATGTTGCTTTTGAGACCTAAGTAGATCAGTAATGAAGTCCATATTGATCATCTCCCACTTCTATTCTAGAATCTCAAAATTTTGAGCTAATCCACATGGCCTTTGGTGCTCAACTTTCACTTGCTGGTAGTTCGGGCACTTGGAAACAAATTCAGCAATATCCCGCTTCATTCCACTCCACCAATAGACTTCTCCCAAGTTGTGGTATATTTTGGTAGAGCCAGGATGAATGGAATACCTAGTGCTATGAGCTTCCACCATTATTCTATCTCATATACCATCAACATTTAGGATGCACAGTGTACTTTGGTACCTCAATACCCCATCTCCCCCTTTGGAGAAGACCATCACTTTCTATTTGTGGATGGCCTCCTTCAATTGGAGTAGGACAAGATCTCGGTCTTGTTTTTCCTTCACCTCTTGGATATTAACCCCTCCCTCATCATTCTCCTTAAGTTGAACTCCCAATCGAGCTAATCAATGCACTTCTTTAGCTAGCACCTTCTTTCCTTCCTCTATATGGGTTATGCTACCTATTGACAACCTGCTAAGAGCGTCAACAATAATGTTAGCTTTACCTAGATGATAGAGAATGCTCAGGACATAATCCTTGAGCAACTCTAATCATCTTCTCTAAGCTCTTTCTGACTAAGACACTGCAAGCTCTTCTGGTCAGTGAACACATCCACATTCACTCCATACAAGTAGTGGCACTAGATTTTGAGTGCGAACACCACCGCCACCAACTTAAGATCATGGATTGGATAATTCCACTCATGAATCTTAAGTTGTCTGGAAGTATAGGCTATCACCTTCCCTCTCTGCATCAACATACACCCCAATCCAACCTTCAAAGCATCGCAATAGATCACAAAATCTTCTATTCCATCGGGCAAGGCTAGGACTGGTGCAGTGGTCAGTCTAGTCTTTAACTCTTGAAAACTCTTCTCATACTTGTCAGACCATTGAAACTTGACCTTCTTATGAGTCAACTTTGTCAATAGTGCGGATAGGGAAGAAAATCCCTCAATGAATCAGCAGTAATAGCCTGCCAACCCCAAGAAACTCCTTGTGTCAGTTGGAGAGGTTGGTCTGGGCTAGTTCTTAATCGCTTCAATCTTTTGAACATCTACTGGAACACCATCACTAGAGATAACATGGCCTAGGAAAGCCACAGATTTAAGCCAGAATACACATTTTGAGAACTTCGCATACAACTCATGGTCCCTAAGGGTTTGAAGGAGAATTCTGAGGTGATTTGTATGCTCCTCTACATCTCTTGAATACACCAAAATATCATCAATAAACACACCAAAATATCATCAATAAACACAATCAAGAACATATCTAGATACTACTTGAACACTCTATTCATCAAGTCCATATAGGCTGCAAACGTATTCGTCAACCCAAAGGACATGACCAAGAACTCAAAATGGCCATATCTAGTCCTAAAGGATGTCTTTGGAATGTCACATTCTCTCAATTTCAATTGATGGTAACCAGATGAGAGGTCTATCTGTAGAAACAAGAGGCACCCTGAAGTTGATCAAACAAGTCATCTATCCTTGGGAGAGGATACTTGTTCTTTATGGTGACCTTGTTCAGTTGCCTATAGTCAATACACATTCTGAGAGACCCATCTTTCTTTCGCACGAATAGGACAGGAGCTCCCCATGGAGAAACACTCGGCCTTATGAAGCCCTTCTCTAATAAATCTTTCAAGTGTTCCTTCAATTCTTTCAGTTCGGCGGGGGCCATCTTATAAGGTGGAATTAAGATAGGTTGGGTATTAGGAAGAACATCAATCCCAAAATCAATCTCCCTATCAGGAGGGACTTCGGACAGATCCTCAGGAAACACTTCTGGAAACTTATTCACGATCGGAATAGACTCAAGAGTTAAAGGCTCAATATCATCAGATTTAACTCACGAGGTAGTAAATACACCTTCAACAATCATCTTTCTGGCTCTAAGGTATGAGATAAACTTTCCTTTAGGTGATAAAAAATCACCCTCCTACTCTAGGATCAGTTTATTTGGAAATTGGAATCTAACGGTTCTGGCTCTACAATCAACAGAGGCATAACAGGCGTGAAGCCAATCAATGCCAAGGATCAAATCAAAATTAGTCATATCTAACTCAATCAAAATAATGGTAGTATCCCTATGATGGATGGAAACTACGCAAGCTCTATAGACTCTCTCATCCGAAATAGACTCACCCATGGGAGTAGAAACATCAAAGGCTTCAAGAAAACTCTCGGGGGTTCTATCAAATCTACTGGCCACATAAGGAGTTACAAAAGATAATATGGCACCAAGATCCATCAACACATAACAATCAATAAAAAAGACTCGAATCATACCCGTCACAACATCTAGGGAGTTCTCCTGATCATGTCGACTGCCCATGGCATACAAACGGTTTGTAGCTCTGCTTGCGCCTATCGTAGTACCTTTCTAATTTTCCTTAGCTAGTGGGGCTGATGCAGAAGATTGAGCCCGGTTAGCCCACTTTGGACACTCTCTCTAACAGTGCGCAGCTCCCCTTGTGCCTGAAATGGTACCTCTCTGATTCCCCTTAGCTGGCGGGGCTGGTTTAGAAGATTGAGCCCGATCAGCCCACTTTGGACAATCTCTTTGGTAATGGCCTACTTGGCCACACTTGTAGCATATATCAATCCCCTCACAACATCTCCCCAAGTCCAGTTTACCACACTTGCCACATCCTAGATTACCCAATGAACCTTGAGCCACACTAGAATGGGCCTAGGACCCACGGGGTCTAACATTATGGGACTTTTGATCATTTCTAACTCTAGGTGTAGGTGCACTAGCAAGTGATGGTGCTGAAAACTAATTTCCATTACCTTTCTTCCCAACCTAATGGCTGGATGTTTTAGCTTTCTTACTTTTGAACACTTCTCTATCATGCTGCCTCTCCCCATCAGATTGTTGCATTAAAGTCATCAATCTCCCAATATCCATGTCACTCACGAGCATAGCTGCCCTCCTATATCTCTTTGGCCCTCTATTCAATCCATCAATGTACATCCCTATCCTTTCCCTCATGTCAATAACCATATTCGGAGCCTAGCGGAACAATTGTGTGAACTTTAGCCCATCCTCTTGTACAGTCATAGAGCCCTATTTCAAGTTTAATAACTCCCTCACCTTCGCCTTTATCTTCTCCCTTGGGAAGAAACGCCCCAAGAAAGCTTTCTCCAATAAAGCCCAAGTCATCACAGGGGCATTCTTCCCTCTACCTTCTTCCACTAGTCATACCACAGTCTAGCCACCCTCTTTAGTTGAGAAGAAGCCAGTTCCACTCTATCAACATCTGCCATATGCATCACTTAGAACACTTTCTGAAGCTCCTCCACATAGTTCTCAGGATCCTTAGTGGATCCAAACCCTGTAAACTAAGGCGGACTCATCCTCAAGAATTCCCAGAATCTAGAAGTGTTATTAGCATCCTGTCGGGGTGCTCCTTGTCTCGCAGCTAGTGCTGTGATAACCTGGGCTAGAGTTTGGATAGACTGGCAGATCTCAACATTGCAAACCTCATCTTGCGGGGGCTACGTTATAGTGACAACTTGATCTACAGGCACCTCATGTCCTTGAGGCACAAGTGGATTGACATTCTATCTGGCGGGATGTCCTCTACCTCTGATGGCTCTTCTGGGAGGTATGATAACAATTTTGCAATGTGCGAAGCACGAATTAGAATAGAACTTTCATACAGTATAACTCTATAGCACGATTTAGAATATGAATAAAGGGAAACAATTCCTAATGTCCTATAGCCTCATATTTATCAAGTGTGGTAGACAATAGACCTATAAACAAGACTCTACTAGACATGACTTAATAGACTCCCTAGGACACTTGAACGTGTGCTCAGATACCAAATTTGTCATGCCCTAGGGGGGACCCAAGATGTGGCCAGCACCTAGAGACTATTTCTAGTCCCCAAGAGAACCACTTGGCCTTATCACATTTATTCAGTCAATCATTTTACTAATCAGCGAAAGGTAACAGAATATAAACGGGCACATCTATCATCTAGTCTAAAACTAATAGCATAATCAAAAGGCTAGTAGAAAAAAACTAACTCACAATCTTAACAATCAACATCCAACTCTAGTCTATGAAGTCGCTATCACTATTATGCTGTGCCAATGACAGACCCATAGCTACCTCAATCAAAATAAACATAAGTAGTTTTAAACTCTAAAGCATGATGAAAAATAATGAAATGAATCCTTCGAAGTAGGGGAGGCTCACCAATTTGCTGAACACTTGAAGGTCCTCAATGATTCACCTGCTGATGACCTCTATCATGCGTACCTACATCATAATATGATGCAATCCAAAAGGGGACATCAGTACTTGGAATATACTGGTATGTAAAATAGCTGAGTGAAATCAAAACTAGGTAGAATAATATAGAAGCAATATCAACTCAATATAGAAATCAATCAACATGTCAAATGTCTATGTAAAGCAAGAATAAAGAGTAGACAAATGACCCATCGATCCATCAACTCATTAATAAAATTAGACTCATCTCAGAAAGACTCATCTCAACTCATCTCATCATATCACATCTCATCTCATCTCATTATATCTTGACTCATAGTGCTCAAGGTAGGAACTTTCTAGGGATTTCTCTTATCCAGCAACAATCACTTATGAGCCAGTGATTGTACAACAATCACGCAGATATTCCCATAGCTATTTTGTACTTACCAGGTAGACGATGAACTGAAACCACATGGACAAGTCCAAATGGAGTCAGTAAATCTATAAGTCCTCTATTGATTTTAGAGACTTCTAATCAGAGGGGACCTCAACATAATATGATATGATGGTTTGGATCCTTACCTACGTTTGGCTACGTAGTTTGATGAGTGCGAGTTGGTTTTACTTTTACTTTTTTGGTGTTTGATACTCTTTCCATGACTCAATGCTCGTAAAACAATCCATCCAATCAAACTATCTCAATCCAATCATCTCAATCAGCCTCATAGAGGCACAATCTTTTAATCAGTCTTATAGAGACTCTAATAATCTCATTAATCAACATCTCAATAAATAGCTTAAGGCTTAGAACGATCATTAGTAAATAATCAAATAGACAAATCATTGAAGTTCATTTATGGAGACTCAAGAGGCCATCAAGTTCTATCAACTCATCATCATTCTCACATCACAATCTCAATCTCTATCAACATTCCCAATCAAGGCTCTAGACTCAATCCCTATCTTCTTTCATGCATACTTTTAGCCATTAACATAAAAGGATTCTATACAATGTCTCAAGAAAGTATTCAATTCAAGAAAAAGTTTATGATGATCAGCAACATGTGAAAAATACATATATTTAATATAATTTTTAAGAATATTATCAATAAGATCATGCATAGAGACTCAAGAACCTTCAATCAACCATATAAGACCATCTATGGGGCATATGAGAGAATAATCTCATGTTTTTGTTTAGTTTTACTTACCTGGGATCAAAGCTCTCCAATTACTCGTCAAGAATTCTCCAATCTTACGTCCTTCTTATCTCTCTCTCAAGCCCTATCTTTCAAGTATAATTAAGAAGGACTTAGAATGAGATTTTTGATCCTATTTACACATCAAAACGACCTAAATGGGTCATGATTTATGTTTAAAAGAGGTTGAAAAAAGTCTAGAATGTCCCTCAAATGATTAAAATTTTTAAACTTGGTGAAACATTTAAGATAATAGGTCCGCGCGCATATGTTTATTTCAGAAATTAATCCTGTTAAAAAATTGAGAAAATGTATAAGTGTGGGTGCGCATTGGGTCCGCATCATGGAGTTGTCGCGTACCCTCACTATTTTAGCTTCACCATAGTTCCACGTCATGGCCCTGTCGCGTACCCTTACTATTTTGGTAAATTTTTGTGAAAATAAAATTTTGACCCGGTTGCTCTTAAATAGGGTTGAGACTATTTTTTGACTCGATATTTCGTGCTAATCGCAATTTCGATCTCAAATTTTCTATCTAAGCCTGGGAAGATGCATTGTGTGCATTCCTTCATTCTAGGGATATTTTGATAATTTTATCGGGTGTTACCAGATAGTATCGTGAGAGTGATAGGCTTAGTTAGAGATTTTCTCTAAGAGGCTTGCCATAGTATATGAAGATGCTAATTGTAAGAAAAGTGATGCTATGAGCAGGGTACAAGTGCCCCTTAGGTAAGACTCATAAAATGAGGATAGCTCAATAGATAAGAAGAGACTTGAGATATGTACCTATGATTATGTAAAGATATGTGAAGCTCTAAGTTATGACTGCTATAAGAATCTAGACAGCATTTTTGAGTTGTCAATATGGAGTAGGTTGATGTAAGCATTCTTTGTCATCCCTAGTAAATGAGTCGATTGGGGCTTATGGATAGACGATGAGGAGTACTCCATAATAGTCTTAGTCTTATACAAATAAGTTTATAGGAGAACCAAAGTTGAGTATTTGCAGGTTAAAAAAAAGAGGTTAGATGATAAAAGTTGTGAAAAGTGGTTATGTAAGCCAATAGGAGTAGGAAATATAGGAAGATTTCCATAGAGACAGGAGGAAGCTAAGAGTGGTATTTTTGAAGAGAGTCTTAGAGGCTATTATATACATATGCAACTATAGTATAACAAAAGAGTTTAAGATATTCTTGTGGATAGTGACTCCCTGACTGTGTGGAGATATGTACGTATAGCCTAAAAGGTGAATTGATTCACAAACTTAAAGAGACGACCTTTGAGCTAAGTGGGAGATAAGGAGGTGATGAAACAAAGTAAATCTTCAGTTTTCAATAAAGATGGGATGATTAAGATGAGATATCAATCCTTTTCCATCATATATAGTCCTTATACTTCAGTCAAAGTGATATTTCGTTCCTGTCTAGTTTATGAGTGCCATACCCATGGCCTAGTCCAATGCATATCATGTTGATTCCCGTTCATGTTGAGTTTCAAGATAAGAAGTGATCTTACCTTATGGATATATGAGTTTCTAGTCCTATGTTGAATGAGATGTTACCTGAGTTTTACATTGAGTATAATTTTATGGACTCAATGTGAGTTTTGATAGCTGAAGGAAATTGTACTTCATTATGAATATCCTCAAATACAATTTCTCGATTTAATCATGCCAATAATCCTTCGTTCCCATCCCTTTGAGTGATCCTGCTTTCTAGTCTTGATAGAAGTGTTGATGATAGTAAATAAGTGATGGTTGATGAGTCGAGAGTTTGATCGATTGAGTGAGTTTTGAGAAGAGTTCTCATTGTTATTTGTTCCTTGATATCTACCTTTACTCATTATTCGAGGATGAATGATCCCAAGGGGGAGATAATGTAACATCCCAATTTATGTTTTATGCTGAGACTGGGCCATCCTTCATATGATATAGGATTTTAGTTAATGATTCTTAATTGAGTATAACTGTTAAAGTCAATTTCTTAGTGTGAGAATAGAATTTGAAATGATATAGGGTTGCAGTTCTAATATAAGATTTTATAAAAATTAGATGGACTAATGACTTTTAGGTTGTGTATACATACTAAGATGAACTCCTAAGTACTTAAAGTATATTAGATATGATTTAGAGTCATAAGCGTTTTTTTACATCAAGCCAAGTCCAAAATATTTCTAGCAACTAAGTTTTCGTATGAGTTGATAGAAGGGTCAACTTTAAATGCCTATATCTCCTAAATATAATGAGTTAGGTCACCTATGATACATCAAATCGAAGATATTTGAATTAGCTTTTCAACTCATCTTTTTTCGCCTTAATCAGAGTTTGGAGTAGAAAGTTATGACCATTTTAGTAAGGGAGTGCAGAGCTTTCTGAAGGTCCACGCCTGGAACGCATCGCAGACCCTTACTAGATAAGCTATGATGTTTGTTTCTTTCTATTTTGAGGGTAATTTTATCCTAAAA